>CM074918.1:22753606-22778727 GCA_037576815.1 Pangasius larnaudii | reverse complement strand
CATAGAGTGAGTGGCGGGTCTCTTTTTCTCCACACATACAAACACACACACACACACACACACATATATATATATATATATATATATATATATATATATATATATGTATGGATATATATATATATATATATATATATATGTATGTATGTATGGAAAAAGAAAGTCCATCCTCATTCAATTTCTACGTTTTTATTTATCAGGGCTTAAATGGCAATTGTGTAGTCCTCACCAACTTAAGTACACAGCCATGACCTTAGAGACGCAATTTGGGAATTGCTCATCAATCTGGGAAGGGTTAGAATGCCATCTCCAAACAATTTGAAATTCACCATTCACCAGTGAGAAGGATTGTTTAAAAAGGAGAGCCTTCAAGTTGCCAGTCTTCCCTTCCTGGGAGTGGGAATCCCAGGAAATTCAGTCCACGGTCAAACCATTTAATGCTCAGAGATATAAAGGAAAATCCAGGAGCCGGCCTCTGTAAGCACATTAAATGATTATCCTCATGACAGCACAAAAAGAAAAAGGCTGAACAAGTATGGCTTTTATAGAAGAGCTAGGAAGAACTACCTTCTTTCCAAAAAAGAATATGGCAGCATGACATAGTTTTGCAAAATTGCATCTGAACAAACCACAAAGGTTGTGAAACAACATCCTTTGGACTGATGAGACTAAGGTGGAGATGTTTAGTCATCAGGCATAATGCCATATTTGGCAAAACCAAACACAGAGTATCACAAACACCTCATACCAATTGTCAAGCATGGTCGTGGAGGGGCTATGATTTGAGCTTGTTTTCAGCCACAGGACCTGGGAAACTTGCAGTCGTTAAGACTGTGATGAAAATGTGAGGCCATCTGTCCAGCAGTTTAAGCTGGGTCAAAATTGGGTCATGGAACAGGAAAATGATCCCAATGAAAATCAACATTTAAATGGCTAAAGAGGAACAAAATGTAGGTGTTGAAATGTGTGTGTGTGTGTTTATGTCAAAGTCCAGTCCTCAACCAACTGATTTATATGGTGTACTTACTTTTTCCCCCACCTGGTTTATGAATGTTGGTTTACTTTTTGGGGAAAAATGACTACATATCGAAATCTGTTGTGTGTGTTTTTTTTTGTTTGTTTGTTTTTGTTTTTTTTGCCACCTGAGGTTATTTGCTTGCTTATAGAAGTTGGTAAGGACCACACCAAATTTACAGCTAGATGCGTTAAACATTTTAGGACATGACACCTTTTATTTTAACCCACCTGTTATTTAAGTGATCGAAATATTGGAACATGTGACTGACAGGTGTTTCTTGTTGCCCATGTGTGCCTTGTTAGATTGATTGTTTAAACACTTAATAGCTCTGAATGTCTAATCTTTGCCTGAGCCCTGGGTTTCAACTATAAAGACTGCATTTGTTGTTAAAAAGGATAAACCATGAAGACCAGAGCACTGTCTATGGGAGGAAAGCAAGTCATTTTGAAGCTGAGAAAAGAGGAAAAATTGATCAGAGCAAATTGAGCATAGCTAGTACAACGATTTGGAATGTCCTGAAAAAGAAAGTAACCACTGGTGTACCAACAGCCAAGACATGGAACAGATCACAGGTAGTATCAAAGCTTGGGCTTGCATGGTTGCTTCTGGAATGTGCTAACTAATCTTTACTGATGATGTAACTCATGATGGTAGAAGCAGAATGAAATCAGATGTATACAGAAACATTTTGTCTGCCCATTTCCAGAGAAATGCATCCAATCTAATTGGGAGGAGCTTGTCTTCATGCAGCAAAACAATGACCCACAACACAATGCCAACACAACAAAGGACTTCATAAAGGGGAAAAAGTGGAAAGTTTTAGACTGGCCAAGTCATTCAGCAGATCTTAACCTAATTGAGCATGCAGGAGCAAGAAACTAAAGGGAGAACCCCACACGCACACACAAAAAGAAACTGAAAGAAGTTGTGGTACAAGCCTGGAAACAGATCACAGAAGAAGAATGCAACAGGATGTCAGGGGGTTGCTGGCTTGCTGTAGTTATTGCAAACAAGGGATATGCTTGTGTTATTTACTTTAAGACTATCGGTTACTATATATAAAAATTCGGTGGTCTGCCACCAAAGGTGTCAAGTTCTAAGTTAACACATCTAGATGTAAACATCAGGAAATGAAAGCTGAAATTTTGATCAATATTCTCATATTCATCTTTTGATCTCAAACACAAATGTCTTCAGTATATAGCAAAAACTGGTCTGAGAATTGACCACCATTGTGTAGCAAGGTTGCCATAAGACTGAGCACTGAGCGAGTTGGGAGCTCTCCTTAAATAGATCCAGGCACAGGTGGAGCTGGTTGCTACTGATTATAGTAAAGTCCCTCTGGTGGCGGAAGCCGGTCTAGCCATATTTCCAGCTGCTTTGTGCTGCCCTCTTGTAATGGCTCAAGGCAGAGCCAGCTGTCCCCTTAAATGATACACCAAAAAATATAAGTTAAGGAAAGCTTTTCTGGCAAAAACTTTCATGATGCAACCCTTTCAAAATTTCTGTGTAAAATATGGAGTACTAGGTCTGTTTTATAGTGTCTTGAAAGGTCTGGAAAGCATTTCAGGAAGGTTTAACTGTGGACTCAATCATGTTCTAGACAGTTTGCTAACAGTCTCTAACCCATTCTTTGTCAAGGCACACCCATCAACAAAAGACCAGTGCTGGGCTACAGAAACCTGAACCTCTTTAAACTCTACAGGCTGGTGCACAAACTTGGAGGATTTGACAGTGTGAGTACTTGGTCATTGGTTTTTCAGTCTAAAGCAGCATTCTGAAAAGAAACAGACCCTAGCTCATGTATTAAAAAGGAATAAATGTAACAAGCCTCCCCTATTTACTTCATATCAAAGATAAATTTCAGCAATTCCTTGGAATTTTAGTTTTTTTAAAAGTCCTAATCTAATTAGGTTATTAAGATGACATTATGGTAAGTTACTACCAGTGTAAAAATACTTTGAGTTGATACTGTTTTCTCTGTGTAGTCACTGTTGACCTATTGACATAACTTGTTTTGTTTTGTAAGTAAGATTTTGATTTTAAATTAAATTTTAAGTTCAGTTGTGGGAATTAGAGAAACAGTGGAAGTGCAATGTCCCTGGTTGAACCTTGATTATTAACTATACATGTAACGATGTAATGATACATTGTGTCACATTGTGCATGCAATACATCTGTGTATTGAACAATACATAATGTGTACAATAGATTTAACATAAAACTACATAATAAAGTAGACTATTCTTCATAATGTACTGTGTGAAAAAGTAACTTCTGTTTCATTTAAAAATCAGACGACAGGGGTTTAAAAAAACATGCTTTTCCTAAGCACACTGTTTTTCACAAGCTTGTACTAGTGTACTAGCATATTAGCAAGTGGCAGTTGGGAATTTCACAGCTACAGATTTGAGACTCCATCATTCAAGATAATACAGCATTCAAAAGCACATTTAGGGCTACAGAGAGTTGCTTGACTTTGACAGTACAGCTAACTAACAGCAGAATATGGTAAAAAAAAAAAAAAATTCAGACATGCCCCATTGTGAATATGTATTTGTGAATAAATCACCTGTTCATACTTTGAAATATCCTTTAAGTGAATAGGTTAACTGGACACTATCCAGCAGGTATTTGAATTTGCTGGTCACGCAGAGTTTTTACCAGTCACTTTGTTGGTGTCATATTCTGAGCTACTGCTCATTTCTCTCTTCCTACTTCTGCTTTCTTTTGTCATTCTTTTCATGGCAGATTGAGAGTGGATCTATTTGGAAACAAGTGTATCAAGATCTGGGAATCCCTGTCTTGAACTCTGCTGCAGGTTACAATGTCAAATGCGCCTATAGAAAGTATGTAGTCCAAGCCAGTTGTTATCATAAAATGAAAAATGTCTTACAGTTTCATAAACATTTATTAATATGTCTCATCTCTCAAAGTTCAGTTTAGACTACAAACTTTTCTTTGCTTTTCAAGTTAGATTTGTGCATGTTCCACAGGTATCTTTATGGTTTTGAGAACTACTGCACCTCAACAGGGATCACATTCCGCATGGACCTCCCATTTAAAGCAGTGGAGAAGCTGAGTTCTCACACAGATTGCAGTACTGAAGGACCAGCAGAGAGAACAAAGAGTGTTGAGCCAAAACCTGATCCAGAGAGATCACTAAGCACAAAAAATATTGTCAAGGTATCAACACCACATCTCACTGCCTTTCAGGTACAGTGCCATCAAAGAAGAAATAGACCCCTTTAGTGTTTGGAAGAAAAAAAAAGTGTGAATCCTGGTTGCAAAAAGCCCTGAGTAGCCTAGCAACCTGACACTACTTGTTTATAATCTGACTGAAGAATCTATCAAGAATTTTTTTAGGAATTGGATTGACATTAGCTAAAATGTTATCTACTTATTATGGATTACCACTAAAAGACAGGGAGTGCTATTTGGCTAAACTAACACTTACAAATGGTGTAACTCTAGAAGATCCTTATGAGTTTTCCTGTCAGAGGTAAATGATCCTGAACAGTTGCCTTACCTGCAATGCCCGGACATATTTATATATGAACCTCATAGAAACTTTGAGCATTTATACTAGGGACAAATTGAAGGCATACAAGTCTCTTACAAGTATAAGTCTTTTGATGTTTGTGGGCATGTTTAAGACATAATGTTTTTTGATTATAACATCTAGGACATCGTGGGATGGAAGGCAGAGGTGCTGCCCAACCAGATACCATAAATTCATTTGTTAGTTTAACAAAGTTAGCTAGCTAAATGTCTCCATTATAGGCAACTATCTATAAAAATTTAGCTTCTCTGACCAATTATGCCTGCATCACAACTGACTTCTATTGGCTTGGAAAGGTGTCTGATAGTATCTGTACAATTAAATTGCGAAGTACAACACGCTCATGCATTTTGGGTGGGTCCAGACAGTGGTTGGAACGATGGGGGCACAAATTTGTTATTTAATCGTTCAGTGCATGATGTACTATCAACCTCTATTGCCATGTTAATAATGTTGCAATAAAATACCTTTATGACTGATATACCAGATCCACCTTTTTTTATAAATATGGAAGAATGGTAATGATGACTTTGTTGGCCTTTTATAAACACCATTATTGTGCAATTAATGTGCAAAAAAATGTTATTTGGCAAATGTTATCAGCTCCACTGTGTGTTATTCTCCACAAATAAGCATTTGGAACTGTCATGAAATATTTCAGGGGATTCAAACCTGAAACCTGAAAATTCCTGTGCCATGCATACGACTGTTGGCCTTTAGAGTGATTTATCAGTTGATTCCAAAGCCCAAAATGTATCACCCACTGTAGAGACTTATAAATATTATGAAAAAAGTAAAGTTGATGGCATGCAAAGACAAGAGTGATGGGAAACTAAGGGCATGTATTTTCTAAGCAGAGATAATCAGTTTTAATAAATCTGTTTCTTAAAGTTATATATTTTCAATATTTTATAAATAATAAATATTTAAATATTAATATTTAAATATTTTTTAAAAAAATTAAAAAGCTTTAATCAGTATGTTATCACTTTGTTGAATACAGTTGAATAGTTTGTTAGCCTTCTTTTTCCTAGAAAAATATCATATTCTATTTTCAGATAAGTTATTGGTATTAATTGATAAACAGTAAAACAATAAAAGCCTTAGATTATGCAGAGTTATGCAGAGATTGACACCCCTGAATTAAAACCATACTATGTCTATTAAGTGGAATTTTGCAAATATTTGTTTGTAAAATTGCTTTTAGGAGGAGAAATCAGAAGAAGTGGGAATTTTTAGGAACAAAGTGAACATCAGAAGTCTGAAGGAAGAAGACCGGGACTGCAGTGATGAGGAAGACAATGATATTCACAAAGAGCTCCACAAACTCAAAGTTGAAGTAGCTGCGCCAACAGAAGATTCATGCACAGAGAATATGAAGGTGGAACTATGTGACAACCAGAACAAGGAACTGTTACGGTAGGTGTAACTTGCAGTGCCAGGCTACACTGTGATTGTCAGCATTTTGGATTACAAATGCAAAGAGGAGACACAGGTTTAAAATGTTAAAACTGGAAAAGAGTGAACAAAAGTAAAAAGGAGTTCTTCTAGGCAGTTTTATTAGCGGTTCAAGAGCGAAGCACTGAAATCCTATTGTTTCTGTAGAGATTTTTGTTAGGGATTCAAGAGCGAAGCACCACCTAGTGCACACACAATATTTAAAAAAGCACATTTCTACTTATAACTTCTAAACGGTTTATCCTAAAATTGTGAAACTGGTCTCGTTAGATTCTGTGCTGCTTACTGAGTCAAGTTTTTTCAAATTTTCCAATGTTGGCCATTTTGAGTGCTGGCCATTTTGATTTAGTTGTAAAATGCTGTATTTCACGAATGTCTTGGCGTGTCATTACAAAAATCAGTATGTGTCATTGGCACTTTGCCCTGAAGGTACTCAAAAAGTTTCAGGATTTATAACAAAATTTCAAAAAATGCTAATAGCTTTTCATTACTTTTGCCTATTGTCATGAGACTGGTCTTGATAGTTTCCCTGGGCCATGCTGAGAGCAATGATACCATTATGCCATGGTTGGCCGAACTTGCTTTCCACCATTTTGAATTGTTTGAAAATGTACTTTTTCGAACTCCTCCTAGACTGTTGGTCCGATTTTTTTTACCAGAATTGAATCAGATCATCTTCAGATCATGCTGACAAAAATTTTTTGGAATTCAAGTTTATTAATCAAACTTTTCACGAATAACGCGCTAACATATTGTAGCGATGAGCATGCCAAAATGGACATGAGAATATATCTCCATAATGCTTTAGCGTATTCAGACCAAACTTAGTATACATCATAGCCATCATGACTTGAGGGTATCTGCACAGTTTTGGAACATGAGCGCTCATGAGGTATGAAAAAAAGCATATTTTGTGATTTTCTGACCACTTCTCCGATTTTCAACAAATTCAACTCAGATCATCTTCAGTCCACGCCAGCAATAAGTTCTGGATTTCATGTTGATAGACCAAACTGAAATGTTGGTCTGAAACCAGTCATATATATGTTTCCACAGTAGGCCATTTTCTCTGTCCTCCATTTGGAGTCGCTATCTCAAACCCTGTAGCACCACCAACAGGTTGAAGTTTCACTTCATGTTTCTGCTAATAACCTTGGAACTGTAAGGGCTAGAAACAAAATTCTTCTTTTCCTCTGATTCTTTGGCTCGTGCTGAGTCGAATGCATGCCATGGTTTCAATTTCTGCCCGAATAGATTTTCTGCCATTTTGAATTTTCTTTGAACTACTTTTTCGAACTCATCTGAGATGGTTTGTTGGATCTTCACCAAATTTGTGGGTACATGAGCAGTTTTCATGAGATATGAAAAATTGCTCTTTTTTCTTATATCTTCTGTGTAATTTGTCCTAAAATCATGGAACTGGTGTACATAATATCTTTTTACACATGCATGTAAAGTTCTTAAAGTGCTTGAACCCCGATAGTTGCTTCTTGCAGCTATATTTCTCTTTAAGACTGTTAAAACTAATCCAAACTACAGGGTGTCCCAAAAGTCTCCACACATAGCTGAAATTAACACTTTTTAGAAAAATGATGTTCAAAATACTTAGTTTATATAATATTTTTTTCAGATAGGGTTTAAGAATGCCATTGATAAAAGAGAAATCATTGAAATATTGAAATCATTCTCATGGCTAGATCAGAACACTGTTGTAAGGTTGTGGTGGACTTTAACAGGAAACATGGCAAGCACATCACGTACACACTTCTTGCCAAACTGGGAGCCTAAGTTGGGAGAGATGACTCCATGTGTGTTTACAAAGAAATGGCAATGACAAATGTAGAGGATTTTTTTGTAAATAAAGTTACATATCGCTAAAAACAGTTAATTTCCCCTAAGTGTGGAGACTTCTAGGACACCTTGTTATACAAAACAATCCACCATCCCCTGAACTTTCTCAGAGAAACAAGGAATTTACAACATCTTGGGTTGACCAGCTTATATAGTATGTCTTTTGAAACATCTTTGTCTCTTGCCTTGCTCTTATTTTTCAAAAGGCGGTGGACCTTCTGTCAGGTGTTATGTTACCTTTTTCTGTTTCGCAGTGATTTCTCCTCTCAACTGCCTCACTACATTAACGTATTTTAACATCCATATGTTGGTTTGTTATCTTCAGCGAGTGTGTTCACACATTTACCTCTTTTTGTTTTGAAGTCTGAAATAATGCAGCAGATGTGAGTGTCCAAGTTTGTCTTAGGCATGTATACAGGCATGTATTGAGGATTTATGTTGGGCATGTTAGCTCTCTGTTATATTTTACTGGTGCTGATATTGCACCAACTGATATTTAAGTGAAGAAATTGATGACATTTGTTTTGAAGCTGCTTGTATAGTTGTCCCCCTTTAGTTCCCTTTTTAACTCTCAGGATTCATGTTCATGTGGGAACATTAAAAATTCCAGTTTAAGCGCCATAAGATGATCTTCCAATTGACCAGCTTTTTATTTGACTTTGAAAGCTCTGAAACCAGGGTCCTGCCTAACACCTTCTAACCCGTTGGTTCTAGGGTGAGGAACAACTAGGGATGTGTGCGTGCTATGTGTTTTTTTGAGCGTGGATTGGTTGGGGTGGTAGCTCACTGGTTAAGACATTGGACTTCTGAACAGAAGGTTGTGAGTTTAAATCCCTGCACCACCAAGCTGCCACTGCTGGGCCCTTGAGCAAGGCCCTTAACCCTCAACTGCTCAGTTATATAAATGAGATAAATGTAAGTTGCTCTGGAAATGGGTGTCTGCCAAATGCAAATATAAAATGTGTGTGCGTGGCAGCAGTTAGTACAGGGACAGTATTGTCTGCCTTGGCTAAGTTTTCTTGTGAAATGCCATATGTTGTGCCCCACTATGCTAAAGCGATACTTTCTTTTAACAGTGTCTACATGCAAGGTTAGCCTGCAGTACAAACTTAAATCACACACCTGAGTGTTATTCTACACAATTTTTGAACATATTGTTATCACATGCATTATTAATATTATTGTTTATACATTTTATATGTTTGTTAATATTCATATTTTCGTTTAGCAATACTCTCATGTATATAAAAGTATGTTCACAGACTAATCCTTTAGATTAGTAAAACATATATAGTAGAGTAACACTTAATAATAACAAAAATAATAATAATAATAAATATAAATGGCAAAGCAATTTCCCCCTGGGATTAATAAAGTTCTTTGAATCTTGAATCTTGAATATAGCCACAAGCAGATATGAACATAATTTATGTATGAAATTGTAAGAAATGTTGCCAAAAGCCATTTGGCTGAATGAGGCCATGTTTTTGAAGTAACCCAGTTGAAATTAAAATCTATTTAAATTAAATTCAAAACACTAAAATTCAGCTCAGCCAGACTTTTGGTTAATGAGAAACAGGTAAACAACAAACTTTGCACACCTCCTCATAACATTGGCCTGAAAGTGCCTTTCAAGTTTCAGGTGGATCAATACAACCAGTACCTAGTTACATGTGTTTTACTTAATCAAGCTCTGCCCCCTCCCTTGTTTTTTCAATTCTCAACATCGTTTTTGATCATTCTTTAATATTAGACTCTGCTGAGTATTTTGATACCAATTTTAGGAACACAGGACAAAAAAAATCCTAGGACTAGTTTGCAAAAATATATTTAAATTGGAATGGGTGTGCCTAAATGGTCCAAAGGTCCTTTTTGTTCAGCCAAAGGATTACAAGAAAAATAAATTTTAATATTAACCTTTTCCAGGGATATACTTGTTTTTGTGTGGAAAAATCATGTACACTCCCCAATGGCCAATTTGAGTGAGTTGCATGGTTACTAGGTCTGTATATGCTTTTCAAGTTTTGTATGAAACCATGCAAGAAATTATGAGTTAAAGATGTATGTTATAAATTAAGCTCTAAAGAAACTCCATTAATGCTAATAAACTAGTAATGATTAAAATTACAACCCCTGGCAAAAATTATGTAATCACCACACTTAGAGAATGTTCACCAAGCTTTTTACTTTGTAGCAAAAAAACAAATTACAGATATGACACAAAACAATTTTTATGTCTTTAATAGCTGAACATTCTGGATTTGTGAAATTAATTAAATTAAAATGTTTTAATTAATGGCATATTTTTTTCCATATAAAAAAAATGAAATCACTCAATTTTAGTGATAATCAAAATGGGAAGGTAATAAAAGGAAAACATATGAGTAGACCAAGGAAGATGTGTCAGGATAGAAAACTCAAAGCAGTATGCTTTGAAAATAGAATATGCACAACAAAACAAATGAAAAACAAATGGGCGGAAACAGGAGTAAATGTTTTTGGCAGAACTGAAATGGGATTTACAAATAGAAAAGCCAAACAAAAAACAGCACTAACACCTAAATAGAAGAAGACACGCTTACAGTGGGCTAAAGAGGAGCAATCATGGAGTGTTAATGATTGGATGAAAGTGATATTTAATGATGAATCATGAATCTGCACTGGTCAAGGAGATGTCTGGTGGTGTTTTTTAATCAAGTCAAGTGGCTTTATTGTCATTTCAGCTATATGCAGCTAGTACAGTAAACAGTGAAACGAAACAGTGTTCCTCCAGGACCATGGTGCTACAGAAAACAACACAGAACTACAAGAGACTACACATTACTGCATAAAGTGCATGTGCAAATATGTGCAAACTGTACAAGACAGTACAATAACTACTAAAACAGGACAATAGAGTTAGACAGTGCAGCACCGACCAGTACACTGCTCTAGTATGAAAGTGTCAGATAAAATAGGTAGTGCAAAAGAATAATAATATAATAAATTGCTGTGAATGTAAATGTAACAGCCATGACATAGATTCATTCATAGATAAGTTTATACCATATATTGCCATAGCAGTTATTGGGGTAGCAGCCAGTTAGAAAGTATAGTAATTTAGGTGCAATATCTTTTATAAATACAGTATCAGCAAACAGTGCAGAAGTGTGCAAAAATTGCAAAGGGAGTGGGATAGTGTTCAGTTGAGAGAGAGTGTGTGTGTGTGTTGTCAGTCCAGGTTCTGAGTGTTGAGTAGTCTGATGGCTTGGGGGAAGAAACTGTTGCACAGTCTGGCAGTGAGGGCCCAAATGCTTTGGTACCTTTTGCCAGACAGCAGGAGGGTGAAGAGTTTGTCTGAGGGGTGTGTGGGATCAATCACAATGCTGGTGGCTTTGCGGATGCAGCATGTGGTGTAAATGTCTATGATGGAGGGAATAGAGATGCCGATGGTCTCAGCTGTCTCACTATCCGTTGCAGGGTCTTGCAATTCATGACGGTGCAATTTCCAAAGGAGGCAGTGATGCAGTGGCCTAATGGTTAGAGAGTCGGACTTGTAACCCAAAGGTGAACCTGAAGGTCATGGGTTCAAGTCTCAGGTCCAGCAGGGATTGTAGGTGGGGGGAGTGAATGACCAGTGCTCTCTTCCACCCTCAATACCACGACAGAGGTGAGACCCTTGAGCAAGGCACCAGACCAAAAAAGGCTGCCCACTGCTCCGGGTGTGTGTTTACTCTAGTGTGTGGCATGCACTTGCATGGGTCAAATGCAGAGCACAAATTCCGAGTGTGGGTCACCATACTTGGCTACACATCACTTCACTTCAATCAATAGGTGAGGAGGGTGGGAGATGGGCTTTTCTCAGCCTTTGCAGAAAAAAAGGAACGCTGCTGGGCTTTCTTGGTTATGGAGCTGGTTTGAGGGACCAAGTGAGGTTCTCCACCAGATGAACACCAAGGAATTTGGTGCTCTTAAAGATCTCCACAGAGGAGCCATTGATTTTCAGCATAGAGTGGTCGCTCCGTGCTCTCCTGAAGTCAACAACCATCTCTTTAGTTTTGTCCGCATTCAGAGACAGGTTGTTGGCTCTGCACCCTGATGAGCCGAGACCCACCACACTCATATCATTGGTGAACTTGATGTGATTCGAGCTGTACATTGCTACACAGTCATGAGTCAGCAGAGTGAACAGCAATGGACTGAGCACACAGCCCTGGGGGGCCACAGAGCTCAGTGTGGTGGTGTTGGAGATGCTGTTCCCGATCCAGACTGACTGAGGTCTCCCAGTCAGGAAGTCCAGGATCCAGTTGCAGAGGGATGTATTCAGGCCCAGCATGTTCAGCTTTCCAATCAGGTGCTGAGCAATGATTGTGTTGAATGCTGAACTGAAGTCTATGAACAGCATTCAAACATATGTGTCCTTTTTGGAAAAAAAAATGCCTTTTGGACCATTTAGGCACACCCACGCCGATTTAAATATATTCTTGCAAACTAGTCCTAGGATTTTTTTTGTTCTTTGTTCCTAAAATTGCTGTTAAAATACTCAGCAGTCTAATATTCAAGAATGATCAAAAACATGTTGAGAATTGCAAAAACAAGGGAGGGGGCAGAACTTGATTAAGTAAAAAACATGTAACTGGGTACTGGTTGTATGGATCCACTTCATAATGATGGTTATGAGTGCAATGGGACAGTAGTTGTTGAGGCAGGACATTGAAGACTTCTTTGGCATGGGGACAATGGTGGTGGCCTTGAAGCACACTGGATCAACGGCGCTGCTCTTGGAGATGTTGAAGATGTCTGTGAAATCTGCCAGCTGGTCTGCACATCCTCTGTGTACTCTGCCAGGAATGCTCCGTCACGTCATTCTGAGCCTCAGACCAAGTTGTTCAGTGCATTTGGAAGGGAGACATCACTGTCACAGGCAGATGATGAAGTCCTGTAATTGGTGATGGGCTGGATGCCCTGCCACATGTGCTGTGTGTCACCGCGGTCCTTGAAGTGGCTGTGGATTCACTGTGCTTGTGTGCACTTTGCCTCTATGATGGCCTGGGACAGCTTGGCCCTCACTGTTCTCAGGGCCACATTGTCTCTGAAGGCGGAGTCTTGGGTCCTCAGCAGCACATGCATCTCTGTGGCCATCCATGGCTTCTGGTTGGAGAGTGTGGCGATGATCTTGGAAACAGTGACTTCATCATTGCATTTGTTGATGTAACTGGTCACTGATGCTGCATATTCCTCCAAGTTGTCCTCCAAGTGAAGTCGTCATCGGTTGCAGCTTCCCTGAACAGCTTCTGTGCTCAGAACAGACCTGAAGAGCAGAGATGGCCCCTGTTGGCCAGATTTTCACTTGCTTCAGAACCAGTATGGAGCGTTTGACAAGCAGTCAGTATGCTGGGATTAGCGTAACAGAGATGTGGTCTGAGTAACCAAGGTAGGGGCAGAAAGATTCTGCCCAGTACATGTCGGGGATGTTTGTGTAAACAAGATCCCATTCTCAAAGTCCACATGCTGATGGAATTTAGGGAGCACTGACTTGAGATTTGCATGGTTGAAATCTCCAGCAACAATAAACAGTCCGGCAGAGTGTGAATTCTGCAGTTCGCTAATATCCCCATACAGTTCACAGAGCACCTGGTTAGCATTAGGACTGGGGGGAATGTACACTCCGAAGCACCATTTTGGATCTAGAGGGGCGTCTGCGTGCTATTGCAGCACCGCCATCTTGGATCAATGTTGAAACATATAAAGATGACTGCCTGAAGAAAACAATCACATTTCCACACTTGTTTATGATATGGGGTTGCATGTCAGGTAAAGGACCAGGGGAGATGGCAATTACCTCAACAGTCACTGCACAGGTGTACATTTAAATTTTGGACACTTTTCCTCATTCCACTAATAGAAAATAGCTTTTGTGAGAAAGAAATCATTTTTCAGGATGATGATGCATCTTGCCACAGATCAAACAGTGTTATAGCCTTTCTTCAGGAAATGCATATCAACTCAATGACAGGGCCAGCAAACAGTCCGGATCTCAATATGATTGAAAATTTATGGTGGAATTAAAAAAAAAAATTGGTCCATGACAAGGCTCCATCCTGCAAAGCTGATCTGGCAACTGCTATTTGAGAAAGTGGGAACCAGCTTGATATAAAATATTGTTTTTCAATAGTGAACTCTATGCCTCAAAGAATTCAAGCCATCAAAAATGCCAGAGGAGGAGTAACAAAATTGTAATTTTTTTAAAAAATAATTAAAAAAAAAAAAATAATAATCGTAATTTTTTTTGATGATTTCATACATTTTTCCTCTACTTGATCTGGGAAAAATATGCCATTAATTAATATAATTTAATTTGTTTCAGGTATGCTTTATGAAGCCAGAATGTTCAGCTATTAAACAAAAATTGTTTTGTGTCATATCTGTGATTTGTTTATTTGCTATGAAGTGGAAAAAAAGCTGAGTGAACATCCTCTGAGTGTGCTGATTCCATACATTTTGGCAGGGGTTGTAGCTCAGAAGCCTGTTTATTAACATGTGCTCTGTAATGTCCAATATGGTAATGTCAAGCCCAACAGCACAAAATGTAGATTAATGGAGTCAGTGATCTACATATAAATCTTTAATTTACCCTTAATTTACCCTTAATTTACCCTTCTTCAAATCGAGAGAATCGATAGACTCAGGCAAGCAAGAAGCGTATTATTATTATTATTATTATTATTATTATTATTATTATTATTATTATTACTACAACAAATTGATTAAATAAATTTAGGGCTATAGGATATTCATATTCAACCAAGTGATGGTACTACAGAAGCTGATGGCTCAGGTTTTCTTTTAAAGAGGGTGGAGATGGGTTCTTGTCTATATTCTGGGGCAGGCTTAGGGAAAGGAAGTGCTGAACTGTCTTTCTTGCAGGGATGACAGCAGTCAGGAGTGGGAGGAAGGGGAGGAGTTTGAGTGTTACCCCCCTGGGATGAAGGTGCAGGTGAGGTATGGGCGAGGTCGCAATCAGAAGACGTACGAAGCCACTGTGAAAGAGTCAGACCTGGAGGGGGGAGAGGTGCTCTACCTGGTACACTACTGTGGCTGGAATGTCAGGTAAGGCAGGACCCTGGGAACTCTTTATGTATTACAAAAAATAAAAAATAAAATGTGGTCGCTCCTTCTGAGAAAAGGATCCAATTTTTCGTTCAACCCTGATGTCTCTGTATCAGCTTCTAGCCCAATCTCAAAGCATCTTTCTTTCAGTGTGGTGTGTATAGAGTTTCATTGTGGCCAACTAGTGGTTGGTAAAATCAGATGTGTGTTTCTGACATTTAATTAAATGGATTACTGGCATTCTGATTATCCATAGGCTGAACCTGTCTGGAAGACAAATGCTGTGAGACTATTTGGAGTTATGGAAATGGTGAAATCCCCAGCATGACTTTGCTGTCTGTTTCTGATGGATTAGCATTTCTTAGTAATACATACTAGTGTTGGGGAAAACTGCTTCCATTACACAGCGTGAGCAGGTGGACTAAGCTTTTGTATTGAACTGTGGGAAAACTATGTGAAGGGGTCTCTCATTTTACTGACAACAGTTTCCACAAAGCACCAGGACTTTACAGATTTAGAACAAGTTTATTTGTGCAATATTGTTGACTGAATACACTTAATATTTAAGGATCATAATCATCATTTCCTCTTTCAGGACAAAATGCTACTTAAGCCTTCATATATCTGTTGATCAAGCTGTCATATTTTTATCCATGTTGAAAAAAAAACTTCATGAACATTTTCAGCACAATTGTACTGCTGACCTCATCTTAACCATGAAGATAATGGTGTATTTTGAGATCTGTGTGATGTTTGTATTAATGTTCTTAACAGTTGTAACTAGGGATGTGAGTATATGGTATATAAAACCTTGCTCATTTATTGTACTCAGAAAATATGTTCCAATACCAACACTGATACTATGTGACGTAATGTGAAATGCCAGTGATCTGCACATATTTCATGAGTAATGAAGCAGTCAGAGGAAAGCAGACTGCAAACTGTGCTCTGTGAAAATATCAAGTGGAACTATAGCATTTTTCTCTTATAAACTAATAAAAGTAAATTGTAAAAGTAAACTGATAAAACATCGTAAATATAAAACTCAGCCCATGGAGTACCCTGCTTATAGCGTACACTAGGTGAAAAAAAGTATCTACAAACAAGCCGAGGTGAGTGAAAATAACAGTGCTTACCCAGTATGTTTTTCTTGATGATCAGCCATTATCGATCACTGACATCATGGGATTGCATCGCAGTGAAAATAAAAATGTACTTTACTTACAGCTGTACAGAAGTACTTTTTTTTAGGCTAGGTAACATGTCTGTGACACACATCCATGACAAATCTGATTGATTAATACTATAGGCCAATTTACATTGGATACATGTAAACTTCCACTGAATTCCTTTTTAAAAAGCATTTCAAGCCATACTTCCATTAAAGAGTTACCAGAGGGTGCCACCTATTTTGTTCATTTCAGGGTTTCTTTTTTTTCCCACAGTAGTGAAACGTAAACTCCATAAGGACCCACTGAGATCTCAAAAATCACACTTTCTATACACTGTGCACTTTTATTTAAAACCATAATCTTCAAAGATGTCATGACTGTGCAACCTGTAGTTGCAGAGCAAAGTGTTTGTATGCTATGATACTAATTTTACACCAACATGGGGAAAAAAAATAAACACAAATATTTACTTTCTCACGGTCTCAGATCATGTTCTTAGGTAAACATTGTGATCTGCAGCCGGCAGATCACTACACACAAAACAGGCTTAGTGATAAAGCCTTTTGAGCAAAGGACACTTAGCAATGTGAAGTTTGGTATTTGGGTGCTTTACATCCAGAATTAGTACCCAATTCATGACAGTTGGGCAAAAGCAATAACCAGAAATGTAAATTCATCTACTCTTAACTGATATCAATCTTTGATTGAAAAGGAGTTGCCAAAACAGATTAAAAGCGAAGTACGCTGTTTCTCTTTCTCCTGCCAGTAGGCCTTATGGAAATGCAGCTGATATGTACCTGGTGTGGACTGACTGAAGTCTTGACATGACTCTTATAAGTAGGTTACTCATTTAGGTATTGGAAAGTATCAAAAACATGTACTCGTACTCATTCTGAGTCTGGAAAAAAAATTGTGCCTATACATTTCTAGTTGTCACAGGTTGAGTGTGTAATTGTTCTGTCATGTCTTTTAGACTAGCTGAACTTTAGTGCAGAATATTCACTTAACTACTTCTTTCTCAAAAGGTATGATGAGTGGATTAAAGCCGACAAGATTGTCCGACCAGCTAATAAGAGTGTTACCAAAATAAAGCATAGGAAAAAAATAAAGGTAAAAATGTTCAATGCTTACCTGTTCGCATAACAAAATAAAATGAAATGAAAGGATTGGGACAAAAATGAAAGAATTGTGACTTTCTTTTTTTTTTTTTTAAGAACAAAACCGAAAGAGAAAGAGACCGAATAGAGAGTTTAAATGACAGAGAGGACAATCGCATCAACCAACCTTTCTCTGGCAATGATGGTTTTCCCAAAATGGAAGAATTTAAAGATGCAGGTGGCCAGAAGAGTCCTGTTAAATCCCTCAAGATCACCTCCAGTCTCAATGGCCTCCAAGGTAATTTCTGAGATGCTGGTCATCATTTGCACTACTTGTTTTATTTAACCTTTCACTGTTTTAATCACCTACAGTTGTTTTTATGAACATCACGGTGACCACCTGGCATTGTGGTCAGGTGGTCAGGCTCAACAGGAATAAACATGTCCTGGCAAGGAAGTTGATTTACTTGAATGAAAAAGGACAATATATGTGACAAACAAGATTGTTTCTGGCAGTCCTTAGTTTTGCTTTGTGCCATCCAGAATTATTGGCACGCTTCATGAAAATAAGCAAAAATGAAATTAAACACGTGCAATAAGTGATATTTTGACATTTTATTCTACAAAACGCTGTTTTCTAAGCTATCAGCACCCATTAAAAAAAATTATACTTTGTAATGCTTGCCCTAGAGAAAATAACAGTACTGAGCCTCTTTCTGTGCTAACAAGGTCTAACAAGGGTGAAGACCCATGTGGTTGGTACTTGGTTCACTTATACATGATAAACATTGTAAACATAAGCATGACATATGCTAAATCTTCCATCAACTGAGGCGTTTATTTATGGCTTATGGCTATGCACAGTCCAGACCGCTCTATGTTTATACTGTGGCATTTCTTTTGTCGTAATTGAATGACTAGTTTTCTTTGTCATACATTATGGGTTTGTGTTGGCTTGCTTTCTGTATTTTTTATATTCTTTAATTAATGCCAATAATACAAAACAATTGGGTTTCACAAACTTTTTCTCAATAGTATTCTTAGTTCCTGACCTAGTGAACTAGCATGATGACATCTTTTAGATAGAGCATCTTTTTGATAAAGCACTTCTGTTACATTTGGATAAGGGCATCTGCTAAATGCTGTAAATATCAATAAATAAGCAATTTAAACTTGACAGTATAATCCATATATAAAGTAATCCCTGCAAGATATATGCTCTGAAGTTGACCAAGCGACGTTTACATTAGTTAGTCTTCGTATGCGTAAATTTACACATGTACACACAAAATAAATGGATTTTCATTAATACCAAATAAAATGTAAATCCTTTTATTTAATTTTATACATCACTTTTGTTCATTTTTATTATGAATGGCAGTGGTTCTGAAGGGCACTGTATATAAGGGCAGGTGAATTTTAAGGCTGTGAATTTGCAAAACAACAAATTAAGAGGGTGGACAATGATTTCTTTGTAATGGGGAAAAAAACTAATTGCAAGAACTGCTTATTTATAAAATAGTGTACCCACAAGTCTCTTAGGCACCACACTTTTGTCTACTCATTATTTTCCTAGTTTTCCTATTTCCCGAGTGGGATGGACACCATCCTGCCCTAAAAGGCCAGCCTTGCCCTCAAAACTAGTCCAATTATCTATAAAGCCCACATTGTTTTCGGAGCACCACCTGGACATCCAGGAGTTCAGTGACCATAACCTACTGTAAGCTACATCGCCACGCTGCATTAGGATGGGGCCAGAGCATATTACAGCATCGGACATCGCCTTTGCTAATTTACACATCTCTACAATGTTACTCTTAGTAACCTCAGACTGACGAAGGTGTATATCATTAGCTCCTACATGAATGAGTATCTTTGAGAACCTGTGCTTGCCTAAGACCCTAAGATTACCTGCTATGTCCGGCACCCTATCTCCCGGTATACACCTAAATAGTGCTGCTGGTGCCCCTAAAGGCCTAGCAAATTTCACGTGCCGCAAGCTAGAGTCTCCTATACCCAGAGCTTTTTCAGGTTTCTCAGCGGGTGCGTCACTGAGGAGAGCAAAACTGTTAGACACGTGAAGCGGAGAAGAGTGATGCCCCCGTGGTTGAGCCTTAGCGTTAGCTTTGGCTTTGCGATTATGCTGCTGAGTCGTCACCCATTCGCCTGTTTGCTGTGAGGGCTCTAATGCAGGAGTTAGGGGATTACTAACTCCACCCAAGGCATCCAGACTTTCCCCTACAGAAACTATGCTGCTCTCACTCTCACTAACTCTCTAGAGTCTGAATGCGCACCTCTAATGCTGCAATCTTCTAAATCAGAGACCTACTTAACATGCATTTATCACAAATAAAGCTATTACTAACGATGGAGGAAGAATGACTAAACATCCTACACTCAGCACACTGAACAAGCTGAAAGTTTGCCATGCTGTTTAATGTACCCTTAGTCAAAGATCATATTATTTTAGACGGCATGGATGGCCTCCGTTCGCTGTCTTCACAAAATACAAAAGCGCTCTTTGAGAGACAGAAAAATGAAAATATAGTAGAAGAGAAAGTGAAAAATACAACAGATGAAAACGATGGTGCAAAATTACTGATTTAAAAAAGAAAGTATATAACTAGTATCTGTATAGTTAAGACACCCAATTATTTATATGGCAGTTTTACGAGTTGTTTGTCTAATAAATAAATATGATAGAGATAATTTTATGAATGTGTGTGCATTTCCCAATTAAATTTAGAAATTCTCCAATGGCATGAAAATTCATAATTTTTGCTATTTTTAATGTATTTCAGTGTGACCTGTCATTATTCAGCATGTAGGAAATCCCAGTACGGTCTCCAAATTCTGTTTGAAATTATAACTAAAACTGCACTGGACAAACAAAATCTACTGAAGAGCCACTTAATACCAATCAATCTTTAAATGTGCCTTATATACAGTTTTACTTTATATTCCATCTGTGTCATGTAGCCACATCTTGTGAGCACCAAAATGAGTAATTACACTTTTCTACCACTATGGCTTCCTGCAGGAGTGTGCAGAAGTGTACGCACATCCAAACTTGATAAATCCCATTCAATGCATTGAAACAAGAGTATGTATACGAATGTTTGATAAATGAGGCTGTTGGTTCCTGAACCACTACATTCCCTTCAAAATCACTTCACAAGAGAGCCACCATTGTTGCTCCACCCTGATGAAGGCAAAAGCCTGTTACTTAAGTATTGTGTGTGTGTGTATGTGTGTGTGTGTGTGTGTGTGTGTGTGTGTGTGTGTGTTAGCACTTGAGAGCTCCATAGATCACAGGAAACATGAGCAGGATGAGGACGGTGACCATAATAATGATTGTCCAGCAGGCCAGCTAAGTCCTCAGAGAAGAGCTTCTCCAGAAAGCCTTTATAAAGCCCCACAGTGGGAAAGTGAGCCATCCATTGAGGGACACAAAGCTTCAGTGAGTATGGGCACCACAGAGGTATCATCCAGCCAGTACAGTCCAGAAACAAATAAACAGTTAGTAACAGAGGGGGAGGCTTTGAGCAACAGGAGAAGAAAAGCTGATGGAAATACTGAACGTACACATAAAATCCAACGCAAAGGCAAAACCAGGGGCAGCAAGTTGAGCGATTGGCTGTCAGAGAGTTCACTTAAGAAGCTGGAAGAAAGAAACATTGGTTCTCGGGATGGAGACATGCAGTCCAGTAGCAGTTCTGAGGATGAGGGTGGTCTTCTTATGGAATCCCAGGCCAAAGAAGAGCTACTAATGCATCACAAAGCCAAGGGTGCACCCTCAAAAAAGTACAATGGCCTGAAGGAAAAGGCCAAGGGTGGCCGGTCTTCAGCATTCTGGGAAATCCCTGACAAGCGAGCTAAAATGACATCTGGAATGGAAGACAGGACACCTGGCTGCCGTACCAAAGGCCATAAGGATGTATGGTCCAGTATTCAGGCCCAGTGGCCTAAGAAAACCCTGAAAGAGTTGTTTTCTGATTCAGACACTGAGGCTGCAAATTCTCCTCCTTCAGTGGTACCTGGCCTGAGTGACCCGGACCCCGAGCATGAGCAGAAAAGTGAAACACATGAGGAGCCACAGGAGAGCCAAGAGAAGAACCAGGAGTATCCCAGCAGTGGAAGCAACTCCATCCTCAACACACCACCCACCACGCCAGAGTCTGCTGAGGTCTTGCGTGAGATGCACTCATCCTCACCACCCCCTCAGAGTTCTGTCCTGGCATCCTGCTCTCCAACTACATCCTCACCAGCTGGGCCTTTGATAGAAGAGTGTGTTGGTGGGCGCAGCGAGTCTGACACTAGTACAGTGGAGATGGATATTGTGAGCTGTGAATTTCACACACTGCCTCAGGAAGAGCAGTCAGGATCCCTCTCCAAAGCTTTTGATGCAAACCTGTCCAGCAACAGCAGCTGTAGTCTGAGTTTGAGCAGCAGCAGTCAGCAGGAGAGTGAGCAGAAATCCAAAGGTAGGCAATAAATTAACATTTTATTTTAACTGTATTTTGGTATCATTGCTGCCTCACACCTTCAAGGTCCCGGGTTTGATTCTGAGCTCAGGTTACTGTCTGTGCAGGGTTAAGTTCTCCCAGTGTTTGCATGGGTTTCCTCTTTCTGTCCAAATACATGCTAGTAGGTGGATTTTGCAATGCTAAATTGGCTGTAGTTGAGAATCAGGGTGTGTGTGTGTGTGCAAGGTGCCCTGCAGTGAACTGGTGACACGTCCAGGGTAAAGTCTCCCGCCTGTGCTCAGTGTTGCCCGGATTGGCACTGGATTTTCCATGACCCTGACCAGGCAGCAGTTACTGACTGACTGACTGACTGAATGAATGAATGAATGAATGAATGAATGAATGAATGAATGAATGAACATATTTGACCAGTATTAGTTTCAGTATCAGTATTAGTTACAGTACTAGTATCAGTATTATACAGTAGGTTTAGTTTAAAATACTTATTAAGCTGCTTCAAACAATCCATCAAATCTTAAAACATGTAACCTTATTGTTGCTTCTCTCTTCCTTGCTGGTTCATTACCTAGTCTCATCATCCAATCAGAAGCGGCATAAAAACTCCCAGGGAGGTGGAGCATCAAAGAAACACAAACAAAGTCACAACACCTTGAACTTGCATCCCAAAAAGAATCACAAAACAGGTAACATCAAGAAAACAATTATCTGTTGAAATTTGTTGTGTATTTTGGTGTAAATATTGATGAACAGAACTTTTTTTGTAGTTTCTATAATCCTCTGCATGCACAACAGAGAGGGAAATAATAATGATAATAATAATAACAACAACAACAACAACAACAACAATAATAATAATAATAATAAATCAGTGGGAAGGGTTACACACTGGGATCATGACCATTTCAGGCATTTCAGTTGTGTAAAAACTAATTTTACGTCAGGCCCAATCAGGTGTAAAACACACTTCTTACTCTCCAGCCAACAGCAGTGACAGTGAGGACCAATGTCTCAGTGAGTGCACTGCCAAATCACTTATGTCCAAGAGCAGCCCACAGGACATGAAAGCCATAACACCACCCAAGGGCTCTGCTCAGATACCCCCATCTCATAAATACCACAAACATGGGGACTCTGAGCATCTGCATTCCAAAGAACAGCATCGAAGCAGCCGGGGTTCCCGCACTTACAAGTGGAGCTTTCAAATGTGTGAGTATTTTACGCAGTTCAAAGTAATCAGTTTAAAGAATTTAATGAAATCCCCCCTTTAGCTTAGTGAATTCTGTCATCATATTGTTAATATTAAATGCATTCAAATATTTGGCCTTATTTCTTTTTCAACCCTGCTTTTGCAGCTGATTTAGAAAAGATGAGTAGCATAGAGAAGATAACATTCCTTCAGGAGAAATTGCAAGATATCAGGAATCACTATCTCTCGCTCAAATCCGAAGTGGCCTCCATTGACAGAAGACGAAAACGTATGAAGAAAAAGGAGCGGGAAAGTAAGTTTTCAGTTTTCCAATTTATTTGGTTTTAAAATAAGTTACTATGAGGTTAAAAAGCGGAATCTTAGCTTTAGTTAAAGGGTATTTAATCTAATTTGTCTAAACTGTGTCTGAACTAGTGACTGCATTTCAGAAGATCAAAAGTGAAAGGACAATCAAAATCTTTAAATTTGTATTTTTATAAGTGCCTAAAGTCTTTGATCTAATAACGTCAGCAGGCCATGGGTATTTTCTGGTAGACAATAAGTTAGGAATGAAATAAATATAGTTCCCCAGAATCATGGTGCAACAATTAACATGAGACACCATGACAAGTCAGACAAAGAGGATAAGTAACATAGAGACAACATGTTAACAAATAAAATAAATACAGACATTAAAGTATACAATATACTTTAAACTATACAACAGACAATACTTTAAACAAACTACAGTCCCCTTTGAATGTATTGGAACAGAAAGGCCAATTTGTTTTTGGCTATATGCTGAAGACATTTGGGTTTGCCATCAAAAGATGAGCATGAGACAGTAGATCAGAATTTCAGCTTTCATTTCCTGATATTTACATCTAGATGTGTTAAACAACTTATAACATGGCATCTTTGGAGGCAGACTATGCAATTTTTAAGTGAGCAATAGTATTGGAACAGTCTTAAAATAAGTAACACTTAATATATGGTTACATATCCATTGCTTGCAATAACTGCATCTAGATGGTGGATTCACTGACATCATACTGTTGCATTCTTCTTATGTGAAGCTTTTCCAGGCTTACTGCTGCTTCTTCCAGTTGTTGTTTTTTTTTGTGAGGGGGTTTCTCCCTTCAGTCTCTTCAAGTGCTCAACTGGGTTAAGGTCTGGTGATTCACTTACATTTATTTATTATTCATTCATATCCCAGCATATCCCAAGTCTTAATCACTGAACTATTAGTGCCCCTTGATTGATTTGGCCAGTCTAAATCCTTCCACTTTTTTCCCCTGATGAAGTCTTTTGTTGTGTCAGCAGTGAGTTTTGGGTCATTAATCTTGGTTCCAGAACTTTTGTGGCTCATCTCTGTATTTCTTTTCAAATTCCAATCTGGCCTTCCGATTGTTAACTGCTCATGAGTGGTTTGCATCTTGTGGTACGGCCTCTACATTTCTGCTCTCAGAATTCTCAGAAGTCTGCTTTGAATGGAGGATTCAAAACCTTCACCCTTGCTCTTTGGAGGTTGCTTTTGGGTTTTTCTTCCCAGCTCTCACAGTGTTTCTGGCATCAACTGCTGCTGTTTTCCTTGGCCAATCTGTTCAGTGTCTGATTTTTAGTACACCAGAGTTTTCTTTCTTTTTCAGGACATTCTAAATCGTTGTATTGGCTCTGTTCGATTTTCCTTCTTTTCTTAGTTTCAAAATGGCTTGCTTTTCTCCCATAGACAGCTCTCAGGTCTTCATGTTGGTCTTCATGTCCTATTTAACAACAAATGCCATCTTTACAGATGAAATCCAGGGCTCAAGCTTAGAGTAGATGTTCAGAGCTATTAATTGTTTAAACAATCAGTCTTACAGGGCACCTCTCGGCAAAAAGAAACTCCTGTCAGTCATATGTTTCAATATTTTTGATCACTTGAAAAATGAGTGGGTTCAAAGAAAAGTTGCCATGTTCTAAGTCAACAGATCTAGATGTAAATATCAGAAAATAAAAGCTGAAATTCTGATCTATCATCACATTTTGATCTCAAACCCGAATATCTTCAGTGCATAGTAAAAGCAAAAGAATCGGCCTTGCTGTTACAATACTTTCAGAGCATCCGCAAAAACAACAGTATTAACTACACTATATTACCAAAAGTATTCGGTCACCTGCCTTGACTCACATATGAACTTAAGTGCCATCCCATTCCTAAC
>CM074918.1:22707134-22725817 GCA_037576815.1 Pangasius larnaudii | reverse complement strand
GTAATATATTTTTTTTTATCACCTAATGCACACAGTTTGTGTGAGCAAATAAGGATTTAATGAGAAAGCGGTTAGTGTGTTTTCTATCACAGGCTTATGTGCGTGTGCATGCAGTACATTTCTATGACATTTTTCACATGATTAGGACGAAAAGTGATACGAAATATGATTGTTTATAATTAAAATGTCTAATATGGTAATAATGTGTGAAAAAGTATAAAGCGTGAAAATAAATGTTTGGATAGTCAATATTAATGATATATGCGCTAACACACTGTTTTCTTAAGAAAACCTCTTTGTGGTAATACTTGTGCTTTTGGAGCTGAAAACTCTATTTAGACAGTTTCATCACGCTACAAGCTTGAGAAAGTGATTTTTCTAACAAATGAATATGTGCAAGCGCATGCAGTACATTTCAGTGACATTTTTCACATGATTAGGATGCAATATATGATTGTTCATAATAAAATGGATAATTGGCTAATAATGTATTTAAAAGTCTTAATTGTGGGAAAAAAATGTTGCGAAAGTCAATACTAATGATATTTCCACTAACACACTGTTTTCTTAACAAACCTCTTTTTTCCTAATACATATGTGAGTTGCTGGCGCTGAAAACACTATTTTCTCAGTTTTAAAGCGCTACGAGCATGGGAAAGTGGCTTTCCTAAGAAACGGTTATGCAGATGCATGCAGTACATTTCAATGACATTTTTCAAATGTTTAGGATGAAACATGATACAAAATATCATTGTTTAATTTAAAAATATAATTGGGTAATAAAGTGTGAAAAAGTCTAACCCTTAAAAAAATGTTTGGAAAGTCAATACTCATCATATAAGCACGAACACTGTTTTTTTTTATAAACCTATTTAACCTAATACATGTGTGTGCTGTTAGTGCTGAAAACACATTTCAAAGCACACATTCATGAAATACAGTTCAATGACATTTTTCACATGATTAGGATGAAAGTTGATAGGAAATGCGATCATTAATGAAAAATGTATAATCGGAAATATTGTGTGGAAAAGTCTAAATCGCTCAAAAAAAAAATGGTGAGAATGTCAATACTTTGCACTAACACTGTTTTCTTAACAAACCTCTTTGTGCTAATAAATGTCAACAGACGCATATGAGCACTTTCTTGAAATACAGTTCAATGCCATTTTTCACATGATTAGGATGAAAAGTGATACGAAATGTGAATGTTAATGAAAAATGGATAATCGGTTAATAATGTGTCAAAGTCTAAAAAGTGAAAAAAAAATGTTGAGAAAGTCAATACTTTGCACTAACAGTGTTTTCGTAATAAACCTCTTTGTGCTAATAAATGTGTGTGCTGTTGGCACTGAATATGCTATTTAGACACTTTCAAAGCGCTACGAGCTTGAGAAAGTGGTTTTTCAACAAACGAATATGAGCACATTCATGAAATACAGTTCAAAGACATTTTTTCACATGATTAGGATGAAAAGTGAAACGAAATATGATAGTTTGAATTAAAAAATATAATTGGGTAATAATGTGTGAAAAAGTCTAAACCATGAAAAAATGTTTGGAAAGTCAATACTAATGATATATGCAATAACAATGTGTTTTTTGACAAACCTTTTTGTCTTAATACGTGTGCGCTCTTTTGGCGCTAAAAATGCTATTTTGACGGTTTCAACAAGCAAGGAGCTTGGGAAAGTGTTTTTTCTAAGAAATGCACATATGCAAGTGCATGCAGTACATTTCAAAGACATTTTTCACATGTTTAGGATGAAAAGTGATCCGTGATATGATAGTTTGAATTAAAAATATATAATTGGCTAATAATGTGTGAAAAAGTCTAAACCGTGAAAAAAATGTTTGGAAAATCAATACTAATGATAGTATTAGTATATACATGTACTAATACTGTTTTTTTGACAAATTTCTTACTACTTCTAGTAATTCTTACTGTATCCAGGAGGACTAGCTCCATTTAATTCTACATATTCATTTGCTTTATTCCACATTTTTGTTAAAAACAATACATTAAATTCCTGATAGTCAATACTTTTATTTTTAGTTAGTTTAATTAATAGTTTTGGCTGTGCATTCAGTGTGAACTAATTTCATTTTAATTAGATTTCTCAAAAAATCTTCGAGAATTTCTACATTTTTGTTTAGCCCATGGAACAGACTTAATTATCATCAGGGTGTTTCACAAAGTACTCCACTGTGTTCTGTAGGTCATGGCCTGATTGTTCTGTCATTAGATGTCCAGCACATCCAATTGTAAAATTGCTATTAATGAATAAAAGCATCACACAACCTGGCTTATGAAAATTGAAGCTCACTAGTAGATTCACCAGAGCATTTATTAGGTCTTAAAACGGATCAACATAAACTAGTGGCCTGTCCTATCAATAATCGAATACTGTGTTCAACTCATTCTTTTTTTGGAGTTTTTTTCTTCCCACACTAAAATCCAAAGTGAATCCATTTCCTATATAGAACTGAAAGCAGTATTTTGTTGAAAATTCTAAAAAATAAAAAACTGCATGTCACAATAACTTGACAGCAGTAAAGTTGCAATAATTTATTTGTCAATTTTAGCATCATTTTATAAAGAACGCTTCTGAGATGGCAGTGGGCATTTATTTAAGTTACACGTAAATAGCAATGCAAAGATATCAAAGGTGTCTTTATGGTGGAGCATTGTAAGCAATTTTAATATCATTTAATAACACTTGACACATTGTTATCTGACTTGCAGGCATCAACAAGCCCTGTAGATATATTGCAGATGTGGTAAAAATGTAACCACTGGGGTTACACAAGACAGTGCACTACCAGTGCTGGTCCCAAGCACAGACAAAATTGCATCAGGAAGAGTATCCGGTGTAGAAACTGTGCCAAATCAACTGTGCTGACCAATGATCCACTGTGGCGACCCCCAGTGGGAGCAGTCAGAAGAAGAAAACACAAAGAGTTGAGAGGAACACAGAAGTTTTTGGACTAAAGTCCATCATCAGCTGTGTTAACAAAGTGTTTAATTTGTTAATAGCCTGTAATTCATATAGCAGTAGTAACATATCCTTTTTAAACTCAGGAGATTATGTGATAACAATTCTATGCCTTTTAGGCAGCTATAAGTGGATAACTGCCACATGAGGCAGACAAGTTATAAAGGCAAAGTCAAAACGTAGAACAGGCACAGCAAATAATCAGTAAATAGGATAGACAGGGAAAGAA
The DNA here is from genome assembly GCA_037576815.1 of Pangasius larnaudii. Taxonomy (NCBI): domain Eukaryota; kingdom Metazoa; phylum Chordata; class Actinopteri; order Siluriformes; family Pangasiidae; genus Pangasius; species Pangasius larnaudii. The sequence continues at coordinate 22,722,592 of CM074918.1, read as the reverse complement.
CCAATAAACAAAACAAACAATGATTACAAACAAAGAATAAGCTGCTCAGTGACATCACTAGTAGACCAACCGCAAGACTTCATAATGATTGAATGAAAGTCTGGATTATGTATAAAAGTGGGTGTGACTGTGAACAGGATAAGATGATCAGAAGTTCAGTGATTGTGAATATGAATCATGTGATGATCCATGTGATGTATTTGTCTGTCACTGAGAATCATGGAGACTAGGTGTCAAGCAACGAAGATCACACAGTCATGTTTTTATTTCTGTCCTCATCACATCTGTCCTCATCACACCGCACCAAGTAATTCCAGTACAATTGAAATAAAAGGTCTAGAAGGTTTTTTCACAAAAAAGTGGGAAAATATTGCCAAGTCAAGATGTGCCACTCTGATAGACTCTTACACAAAAAGACACAAAAAAGAGTGGTGTCATAAAATCAATAGGTGCTTCAACAAAGTGTTAGTTTAGGGTTGTGCACATTTATGCAACTAGGTTATTATAGGTTTTTTTATTTTTCTTTTCTTCCTTAAAAAAGTTTCACTTTCACATTGAGGGAGGAAAAAGTTCTGATGCTTTATGTTGGTTTCACTTTTTTAATGTCACAAAACCCTGCTGTTTTAACAGGGGTATGTAGACTTTTTATATCCATTGTATTTTTAAAACCCTGGAATAAAATCAAAATAATTCAAACTATTAGATTAGATACGTGATTTAATAACTTGAGTATGAGCAATAAAATCAGATTTTGATGAGAAATGTCTCAAGCTACATGTATTACTTCAGAGATACCAGTGAACCTGACTCCTTCTGCCCTCCACATGGACAGCCGAAAGATCACCATGAGATTACTGTGGAAAGTACCACACAGACACCTTAAAGATGGTTGTGGATTCACAACTGGACTGCAGTAGAGTTATAGAAGAGAAATTATTTATAATCGCACTGTCTGGTGTCACCCAAATGTCTGTATCCACCTTTAAAATTTTGATTTTGGGCTGTCCCACCTCACTGACATTGAACCTCTCTATGAAATGTAATCATTAAAATCTTCCAGTAACACCATACTTGCAATATTATTTGGTTCATTTCCATACAATTACTTTTTAAAAACTTTATTTTCTTCTACCAATTTATTTAAGTTAACAAAAATTATTATTCTGACCTGTGTCCCACATTTTATGTGCAACCCTGTTAACAAAACCTGTCCCCCCCTTAAAACAACGGAACATTCCATACATTCTGATATATACAGGAAATTGCATCTCATCTTCTTTTCTCCAGCATGGCCATGAAACAACACCTTTCAATCATAGCCAGCATTCAATTTTTCAGCAATGTGTGCAGCAGTAGTCCTTCTGTGGGATAGGAGCAGACAGGCTAGCCTTCACTCCCCACACACATCGGGCCTTGGGCACCCATGTCTCCAGTTCACTGGGGTCATTCCATGGACCACTTTTGTTGGGTATTAACCACTGCATACCGGGAACATCCCACAAGAACTGCTGTTTTGGAGATGCTCTGACCCAGTCATCTAGCCTTCACAATTTGGCCCTTGTCAAAGTCGCTCAGATCCTTGCACTTGCCCAGTTTCTCTGCTTCCAACACATCAACTTTTAGACAGGTGCTCTTGTAACAAGAGAATTGATGTTATTCACGTCACCTCTCAGTGGTTTTAATTTTATGGCTGATTATATTTATTTATTGGTTTTATTTCTCTTTTTTTTTGGAAATATTTAGTTGTTAATAGTTAGCATGCAACATGTGGACACTGTCAAGCTATCCACTAAGTGCTAGCTTATGTAGGCTAAGTTCACTACCCTGTTACTTGCAACCCTGTTACCCACAGTATCTTCAAAAAGAAAGAAGTAATGAAGCAGAGACTAAGAGGCAGGAAGGAAGATATTGATAAAGGACCTGAGTGAAAGAGGACAGAGAGCACAAAGTTGAGAGAAGCACATGAAAGGAATAAAGCAAGGAAGGCTACTTTGAAAAAAACGTGTCGTGTCAATATTGGTTAGTAACGAATTATAAATAAATTCTAACATAATCATAATGTAATAAGGGGACAATTAGGTGATTGTGGGTATAAATAGCAATGATTTATTGGCACACTGACCATTTTAAGGATCGTTGAATTGAGTGTTTTGTGTTGTAGGCAACTTGTGCAGTGGAGGAAGATATGATGAAGAAACTTCAAAATGAGAATGAATTAAAGAAAGCTCTCTAAATTAAAGAAAGAGTTTCTAAAAACAAAAGCTGTGCATAGCAGAACACAGGAAGAGGCTTCAGAACATGCAAAAAGGACATGCTTCACCTCCAACTAAAGTGAAGAAGCTTCTCAGACAAACCTCAGGCACAAATATAAGAACACTTTTGTTTCACATGCCAATAATTGAGAATATTAAAAGAAAAGATATAAAGAGAGAGGGAGAGAGAGGGAGGGAGAAAGGCAAAATATCTCAAAAATAATCACAGGAAAAATTAGATGATACAACGATTTGCACAAGACTGCCTGAGCTTCTCAAAACAGAGGTGGTGTCAGCAGTCTAATGAAAATGTTTGCACATATCAAAGGAAGAGACCAAACTTAATTGCGAGTGCCTTCAAAAGCAGCATTGATTGTTTCTACAACAATGATGACATCAGTAGAACAGTTATATGTCAACAATATAGTATTGAGCTACAGGAACACTATCCAGTGAATGGCTGTGCAGAAATGAAACGTGAAAATATAATTTAAACAAAATATATGGCAGGAAGCATACAGGCTTCATAATAGGCTTAATGATATGATATTATGTTATATACAATTACAGGCGACAGCCCCTGATTTTTGCATGAAGTGGGGCCCTATAAACCATCAAAAGTCATAATATCATATTTTATTATGTAAAAAATTTTATTTGTTCCAGTTTAGGCCCAGCACTACATATTTAAAGGAGCCAAGCGACACACCACAAGAGCACAATGTAGGTATCTGATATGCATAATATTTCACAATACAAAATGCTTCATCAGGCTCTCAGCATGTCTAATGGACCACACTACCTTGCAAAAATCAACTCTGTGAACAAGTGACAACACAATCATATCCTGGTCTGGAGGACCATGCTTTTATGTGAGTTAGAAGGCCCTATTCAGAAAGACTGGTGTGGAAAAACTTGCAGATTCCTCAGATTCATCATTTAGGTAACAGTCACATTTATTTATTGTATTAGAAGGAGTCCTTCTGTATTTTTCTCTGGGCACCTAATGCACAGAGTTTTGAGCACATAGGTATTTACTGAGAAAGCATAATTGTTGAATATTAGCTTTTTAAACATTAATTTTCATGTTTTTGAAGACTTTATTATGAAACGAACGATTTTTATATAAACAATCATGTTTGATATAATTTTTAATCATAATCACATGAAAAACACAACAATAATTCACACTACTACTTGTATGTGCTTGTTTGAAAAAACACTTTCCTCAAGCCTTATCATCTTGAAACTCTTTGTATAGCGTTTTTCACACCAAACGCACACAGCTATGTGAGCACATAGGAATTCACAAAGAAAGCAGGATGTTAGAGCATATTTGCTGAATACTAGTTTTCTTAACATTAATTTGTACATTTTTTATTTTGATTTCATTTTCAAATTATTCATTTTTATATAAATAATCATGTTTGATTGTACAATTTGGAGTGTGAGGGTGCAGAAGAAGACTCGGAGGCAGGCGGAATTCTAGCAGAGCTCCAAGCTTGCGTTAATTCAACTTCAAAAACCCATATCAACTGAAAAGGACCCTCATGAACTCACAGCTTGAACTGCGTTCAAGTTCAGGTTTGAATGGTTGACCAGGCAGATATCAACAAAAGTTCCAAACATTGGACTCTTTCATGTGGTTGAGCCACTGCAACTGGGCATGATTTGAACAGATTGTTAAGTGGCTCCCCTGAAGGCAGTACCAGAGGGTGAGGACTGATCACTTGATGGCTAGACAAGCCTTCTCAATCATGCTGTACTTGCTCTCTCTTAACATGAGCTTGAGGCTGGTGTACAGAATGGGGCACTCCTCCCCCTCCACTACCTGGGAAAAAAAACATCCCCCAACTGGTCACTCTGTGCATCACTCTGCAGAAAAAAAGGGAGAGAAAAGTCATTTGAATGCAACAGCAGGCCACCACAATAAAACTGCTTTTACCTGGCAGAAAGCCTCCGTGCACAGTTACATCCACTAGACCAGATCTGGCTCTCTCTTTTAGTGAGGACAGACAGTGTGCTGGTGACAGCCAAAAAATTAGGTACAAACCTCCGATAATAGCCAGCCAGCCCCAGGCTGCCTCACCCCGTTTTTGGTCTTAAGCCTCAGACAAGCCGTAATCACTGCTGTCTTATCAATTTGGGCATGCACCTGCCCATGGCTCAACTGGAAGCCCAGGTACTGTACTTCCACCCATCAAGTTGCACATTTCTTAGGATTTGCCATGTGTCCTTCCTGTCTCAAAGATTTCAGGACATCTCTCAAATGTTGTAAAAGCCGCTTCCAATTATTGCTATTAAAGATAATGTCATCTAAATAAGCAGTGGCATAAGCACTGTGGGATTGGTTTATTCTTTCCACTGACTTTTCTATAGTCCACACAAAACCAGACCGACCAAGACCACTGGGCTGCTCCAATCACTGTGGGACTCCTTGATTATTCCCATGTCCTTGTTCCATACAGGACCAGGTCCATGTTACCAGGACCTCTATCCATTCACATGACCTTATAGTTGACTTCTTCAACTTGCCGTGACCTCAAAAGGAACTTGTCTCTTCACAAGTAATTTAGAGCTCATTGCAGGTAGTAAAACGAATACCTCATCACCCATTGCAAATTCCCAGAGCAAATAGCCCGTCGTCCATTTGGAATTGTCGTTCTTGGGCTTGATGCAAAAAGGTGTGGAATTTTGCTTTCAGGTCCAGAACATACTGAATTTTGTTTTTGCTATTAGAAGGTCCCTCCACACAGTTTTCCCTAATGATGTCTAAGATGCCACGAGGCTTGCACCTGTACAATAATTCAAATGGGGAAAACGCTGTGGAGGCTTGTGGGACCTCTTGTCCTGCAAACATCAGAGTTTCGAACCAATTCTGAGCACCATCATGAATAAATTTACGGATCATTCCGCCAATTGCTCTGCGATTGTAAACACTGGTGCAAAAAAATTTTAATTCCTAATAATTCATACACAAAGAGTGCATGACATAAAGGACGTGCCCAGTGCCCGTGCTCAGTCAGGATTTCTTTCGGGATCTTGACTCCGGAGACAACACCGAAGAGTGCCTCCGCAACACTGAGTGCTGAGATTTTGCGAAGACCCACGGCTTCTGGTTATTGCATTGTGCAGTTCATTAAAACTAATACAAAGGAAGGAACTCTGGTCCTGGAAATGCCTGGCTTCCCTGCTGTGCCAGCAAACCTGCCTGGGCCCTGCCCAGTCTTTGTGGGCACAGAAAGTTCCACCTGTTTGGAGAGAGAGGGAGCTGCAGGTGAAATCAGAGAAGGAGGAGAAGGGGGAGGAAAAGCAGACACCTTAGTTTTGGGTCCCACAGAACATAGTGAAGTGCCTGGTTTTGGGTTTGGTGGAGGCTAGAGAAAGACTTTATGATCTCTTTGAGTGGGTAGACGTCCATGATGTCGTCTGAGTCTTCCAAATTCCTGGGTTTCGGCACCACTGCTTTACCCGGTGTGCAAAGGAAGACTTGGGAGGCAGGATTCTTCACGGTCTCACAAGTCACGAGCTTGTCACGCATGTCATGAACTTGTAGCTTTCAGTCCGTTCAAGTTCAAATTCTCATTCCTCGGCATTTGGGTGTGTGGGTGTGTTATTGAACACTCTACCAGGTTGATCATTAACTCTGCCTCTGGTTATGGCCATCACTGAGAAGGCAAAAAAAAGCAAATGAGACAGTGAGGAGACAGAGAAGAGCCTCAACTCAGTACACGACTGACGCTTGATGACACCCTGCAGCCGCGGATATAAGTTTCATTATAATCATGTAAAAAACATCATAACAGTACTGCCTGTAACACAATAACACCTGTAAGCATTTGCTGATAAACCAATTTAATGAAGACATAGTGCATTGAATATCTGTGTAATATTTTTATCACCTAATGCACACAGTTTGTGTGAGCAAATAAGGATTTAATGAAAAGCAGTATTTTAGAGCATATTTGATAAATCCTAACTTTTTAAACATTATATATGACTTTTTAACACATTATTAAATAATGCAATTTTATATAAACATTAATTTTTAATCATAATTTTGAGAAAAAGAAAAACACTTAAAAATCACTTTGTTAACCATTTTCCAAACCACAAACCACTTTCCCAAGCAAGGAGCTTTGAAACTGTCTAAATAGCATTGTCTGGATCTAAAGCGAGCAGTTGTATTGAATAATGTCTGTCTAAAGACAATTTCACAATTTGTTGTTATATTGTATATTTTAATATGAGCACTCTTATTTCGTGTCATTTTGCATATTCTAACATAATATCATTTTCCTAAATATATGAAGAATATATTAAATAAGAAAATAAAATGTTTAGAAAGTCAATACTCAACATATATCCACTAACACTGTTCTTAACAAACCTCTTTGTGTTAATACATGGGTGGTTTCTGAACTAAAACTATATTTAGACAGTTTCAAAGTTCTGCGAGCTTGCGAACATTGTTATTCTAACAAATGCATATGTGCAAGCGCATGCAGTACCTTTCAAAGACATTTTTCACATTTTTTTTTTGGACAAACATCTTTGTCCTAATATATGTGCGCTTTCGGAGCTGAAAACTGTATTTAGACAGTTTCAAAGAACTACGAGCTTGGTTTTTCTAACAAATGAATATGTGCTAGAGCATGCAGTACATTTCAAAGACATTTTTCACATGATTACAACCCCATGATTGCTTCTCCTTAGCCCACTGTAACCTTGTTTTCTTCTGTTTAGGTGTTTGTGCTAGTTTTCGTTCTTCTTTTCTATATGTAAATCCCATTTCATTCAGCTGGTTTCTTACAGTTCTGTCGCAAACATTGACTCCTGTTTCCGCCCATTGGTTTTTTATTTGTTTTGTTGTGCATTTTCTATTTTCAAGGCATATTGCTTTGAGTTTTCTATCCTGATGCTTTGACTTCTTCCTTAGTCTGCCTGTATGTTTTCTTTTTATAACCTTCTTTGGCCATACTCCGTGTTGAAATTCCATGTTGAAGGAGTTTTATAATCCTTTCCAATGTTTCACCTGACAACTCTCTCATTGGAGCCATGTTTCCTTTCAATTAGTCAAGTCTGACAGCTTGTTAAGGTGTGTAAGCACTCCCTTTTAACTGCTGATTAATCAGCATGTTTAAACGTGTCCCAGTATTTGTTATAGAACTGAAAATTAAAAGATGATTCCATCATTTTTTCCTCAACCTTGAGTGATTCCATAATTATTTCCTCTACTTGATTTGGAAAATGACATGCCATTAATAAAAAAAAATGTCAGTGAATTTTTTTGATATATGTTTCACAAAGCCAGAATGTTAAGCTATTAAACAAAACCTTTTTTTTGTGTCATATCTGTGATTTGTTTGTTTGCTATAAAGTAAAAATCTGGGTGAACATCCTCTAAGTGTGTTGATTCCATAATTTTTGCCAGGGGTTGTATTAGGATAAGTGATACGTAATATGATTGTTGGAATTAAACTATATCATTGGGTAATAATGTGTGAAAAAAGTCTAAACCGTGAAAAAAAAAGTTTGGAAAGCCAATACTAATGATACGCACTAACACTTTTTTTTGACAAAGTTGGCGCTGAAAACAATATTTAGACAGTTTCAAAGTGCTACGAGCATGGGAAAGTGGTTTTTCTAACAAACATATACGTGCATGAGCGTGCAGTACATTTTGACGACATTTTTCACGTTTGGGATGAAAATTGGGTAATGTGTGAAAAAGTCTAAACCGTTACAATTAATATTTGGATATTCAATTCAATATTTGAAACTGTTTTCATAACAAACTTCTTTGTGCTGACATGTAAGTGCGATTTTGGCGCTATGTAGACAGTTTCAAAGCGCTAGAATCTTAGGAAAATGTTTTTTCTTACAAACATATATGTGCAGGAGCATGCAGTACATTTCCATGACTCTTTTCATATGGTTGGGATGAAAACTGATATGAAAAATGATTGTTTGTTTTAAAATGTATAATTAGGTAATGATGTGTGAAAAAGTCTAAACTGTAACATAAAATATTTGGACAGTCAATTCTAATCCTAACACACAGTTTTCTTAACAAACCTCTTTGTTCTGACACACATGTGCGTTTAAGGTGCTTAACAAGCAAAGCAAAGAAAATGACCCTTTAATTTTTCCATTCTACTGATAAATCATATATTAAAATTCTCTGTGCCGCACCAATAACAGCACTCCCACAGATAGGGGTACTCAGCTGTGCATCACAAGTACCAGGCACAGAAACATTGAAGGAACAGAGTCTAGAACAGATGATTTAGTACATCAAATGGAGACACAGGTTCCAGGGGTACTGTCGTCACAACATGTTACTGATGTTGGTCTTATTAAATCAGCAAGCTGGGGTAATTATAGAAACAGTAAGTTTTTGCAGAAGTAACTTTTACTGAAGCCATGAACAAACTAAAAATTTTGGAAATAATGGTCGTCGTAGTTGTAGTTGTTGGTGGGTTGTTGTTTTGATGTGCTCTAACTACTTTTAGAACTCTGGTGGCCAATGAGGCTGCTAAACAGATGGTGGTGGTGGCAGAAAGTACTAAAAAAAGACCCATGGGACATTTGGATTGATGTTACATGAATGTAACTTTCCTTCATGGAACACAAGAGATGCTAGTCATGCTAGATGTTAGGGAATGACAGACTCGGTCACCATTCACTTATACTGCATCTCGGTAATTCACAATTAACAATTTTTCCCTTTGAATGGCAATTCACAGCAAAAAAAAACTTCTTTTACATGTAAGAAAGTTACAATCAGTGATGAGTTACTGCATTTGGCCCAGGGATTACAATAAAATAAATTCCTGTTTTGATCGAATGACAAGGAGACCAACCTGTGGAAATGATTACATTATCAAAGTCTTACGTGCTTGCAAAGGACCAGATTATTGCAGGACAGAACTGTAGTTCCCTCAGAAAAGGTGTGGGTTGATTTAAGCTGACAACTAAACACCAAAGTTTCACCAAAAAACCTTTATACTTTTAAAAGACAACCAGGTGCAATATATAGCAAATCCTTGAGCTATGCAAAAATGACACAAATATCCAAGATAAACATCCAAAAGCACAATACATTATAATTCACCAGTGTCAAAGTCAGACACAAATCAGCAACATCAATGTTATGGCATTCAGATTGAGATTAGTATCTCTAATAAGAGATGAGTAGACATCTGGCCTGAAAAAAATCATTTACAATGACAAATCACTCAAGACATGTAAAAGGGAATACACCATCCTGAAACGTGGTGTATGGACTCTTATTCTGAATGAAGAGATATGTAAAAATATCAAGGCCTCATGCACTCTTAGATTCAGGAGAGCAAAAATTTTTCCAAATGTTGTATCTCACTGTATAGACAAAATTAGGCACTGCACAGAGGGTTACTGGCAAAGCAAAACTCAGGTTATCAGGGAATCTAAGAAAATGTGTGTCTAAAGAAGTCTGGGAAGGACGAAACCCAGCATATGTATGGTGAGCACCTGAGGCTTACAACACTACCAAATCTGGCAACTTTAAGACAAGCCAAATAAGATTTGATTGACAAAGACCTGTGAGACAAAAATACAATCATATCATTGCATCTACTAAAAAACAGTGTTCCCCACAATGGAAGCATTCGTGGCGTAGACCTCGATAGTTTTTTTTTTTGCCATTACTACCTCATAAACAAGTTTATCAAATGAAATCCAAGTACTCTGTTGTGAGTTTTGATGCAACAGGTACAGTTGTGAAAAGACTGAGAAGACCCTGTGGCTATTATGGGCATGGTTTCCGGTACCAAGGAGTTTTGTGTTCACTGGGAGATCATGTATTGCAAATGTTATCAGTGAACCACACCATCAATTCTATTGCAAACTGGCTCACTGAATGGCAACGAGCAGTTGCTGCTGTGCCCAAAGAGGCAGTCTGTGATTTCTCCTTGGCTTTGCTTGGAGCATTGATTAAGGGCCTTCACTCCTTACCTAGACTTGAAAACATATGTCAATCAGTGCTTTGGAGTGCTGAAAAGAGCCCAAAAAAGCTAAGACCTTGCGTCAGCAGAGTAGACATTGCACACTGCATCAAGCTCATTAGCTGGTGGGAATGCCTAATACAAAGACAAAACAGAGAACTCTAAATCACAATGCACAAATTGTACAACCTGATTTACTGGAAGATGCAAGGAAGCTCATTAATTCAGTTGCAGTTTTTGCCTTCACAAGGGAATGTTGACAAAGGTAATACCTGTTGTCTTGGAAAAATGCAAAGCACAGATGCAAAGATGAATTGCAGAGGGGGTCTGGCCGTGTGTCACTAAACATGTTTATAGAGTTGACTGGAATCTAGGAGACACTCCACACAGATCCGAAAACATGGGTCACAGAAATCTGTGAAGAAAGTCAGATGATTGTGGCTCATCATGGTGACAGAGACAATCTACACTTCCTTCCCGAGCTTGTCTCAAATATCATAAGAATGGCATAATACCTGCCTCTGTGGACAGCTGTGATGGTTCCACACTTCAAAAGTATACACAACATAGCAAGCACTGTAAATGTTGAGACTGAATTTAAAGACATAAAACATGGTTGCTTCAAACATTAAATCATATTGTTTACAAAGGAGGCACAAAATTTTGGGTTAATTAATTTCTTGGACTGGTGTCTGCAGAAATGAGTTAATGATCAATAACAGAATTGTGCAAAAAAAAAAGTTTCATTTCTACTATTAAAGAAATAGTTCATCCAACAATGAAAATTCTGTCATTATATACTTGTCCTCATGTCACCCTAAAATCCCTAAGCTTTTCTTTCGTTCCCAGGAACAGAAAATAAGATATATTGAAGAATGTTTTTTCCCATATAATGAAAAATGTTATGGAAAATATGGAAAATGTTTTTCCCCACATGAAAGTCAGTGGTGACCAAAAGATAGATCAATTTTTCATCCCTATAACTTCAACTGTATGGACAAATATTCTACAAAATATCTTCTTTTATGTTCCTAGGAACAAAGAAACTCGAAGATTTTAATGGACATGTTGGCTAGTATATGATGACAGAATTTCCATTGTTGGGTGAACTATTCCTTTACCTGGTCTGCCAGTATGATCTATGGCTAGGTTTAGAAGGGTTTTTGTTCACTTTTCAAATGGCTAAACTGGGGAGACCAGGTTAAACAACCTAATAACAACAAAATACCACACTAATTAGTGAAGCTGGCAGGTAACTAAAACAGCTTATCTCAAGTTCAAGTTCAAGTGAATTTTACTGTCATTCCAGCCATATACAAGTACATAGTGAAAGGAAACAACGTTTCTCCAGGACAAGGTGCTACATAAGACGACACAGAACAACACAGAACTACAGGGACTATATAATTTATGCACAAGTGCAAACATGTGCAGACAGCACAAGACAGAAGAAGACAGTACAATGACTACAGCGCCGACCAGTACGCAGTTCTGTTTAAAAGTGACCTAGTGACAATATTGCAAATATTACAAGAGTACGATATAAGAAGCTGAAATAGTGTAAACATAAGAGTAGCGGCCTATGTACAGTAATAAGTAATATCTGCTTATTGCTTTAAAAATATTTTAAACAAAATGAAACACACCTCACCTTTCCTGGTTGTGCAACTTCCTCAGAGAAAGATAAAATGCTGTAACTGTATTTTATCTAAAATCTTGCAGAATTGTTTATGCTCCGATTATTTCATCATCCGCAATACACACAATACACACTTTAATCATGTTCCATACTTTTACTCGAGCAAATATTTGTTATAATGCAGTAACCTAACCTATTCCCTGAGGCAAAGTCAGGCTACTACTACTTAAAATCCAAAAAACATAATGATAACAAAGGAGATTAAATATGCACAAACAAACAAAGAGCAGACAAAGGTTTCAAACACAGTGATACACACGATGTGAATTTTCAAACAAATGATACACGCATGAGCACAGAGAGAGAGAGAGGTTTTTGGACGAGATGGATGGAGAACAGCTTGTGTGAAGTCACCGCTCCGCCAGAGATTTTGTAATGTCTAAGGATGGGAATAAGTTATGTTTCTTTCTACGGCACAAAACAGCACAAATCGAGCAAAAACGAACGGCACCGGTTTGAAGCTATCTGGACGGCATGGCGTGTCTCGTATAGAATCCCATGTGTTAGTTCTAAGGCAGGGAAATAGATCCAAAGTTCACTGCAAAGGCACAAACGAACTTCACCTTTTCGGAACGATTTAGTTTACGTGGGGTGGAAAGTGAGGCAGCTGTTCTTAAAAAGATGTTTTTGTTATATAAGAATTTATTATTCTTGATGTTATTTATTATTATTATTATTATTATTATTATTATTATTATTATTATTATTATTATTATTATTGAAGATGTTATTTAAGAATGGATCAAATCGAGCGCAAACAATCGGCACCGGTTTGAAAAGATTTAGATGGCATTAGGGGAGAGTGACTTCACCGCTACCAAAAACATTCTTCAATACTTTTGGTGATTAATTTTATGGGGTGCCAACTTCAGGGAGATTAAAAGTACTTTTCATTGACATTTTTACATGTTTATATTGAAAAATCATATGATTGTTAATATTCAAGTGCATAAATCTGTAATAAAGTTCGAAAAACCAAACATCGTGCAAAATAATGTTTAGAAAGTCATTATTAATCAAACATGGAATAACGCACTGTTTTCTTAACAACCGCCTATGTGCTAACACCAGTGTGCGCTTAAGTCGCTGAAAACGCTATTTAGGCAAAACTGTCTAAGATGCTAAGACAGTGGCTTTTCTAACAAACACCAACATAAATGAGAATTAACTACTTTTCACTGACATTTTTCTCAGGTTTACAATGAAAAATGATACGAAATATGATTTTATTTTAGATTAAATTGCATAGTTTAATAAAACATTCTTAAAATGTTAAATTCTGGGAAAAAATATATTTTAGAAAGTCATTATACATGAAATATGCTCTAACACAATGTTTTCTTAACAATCTTCTAGTACTAACTGAAGAGTGCGCATCAAGCGCTGATAACGCTGTTTAGACTATTTCAAGCTTGGGAAAGTGTTTTTTCTAACGGACGCATATATGAATTTGCAGGAAGTACTTTCACTGACATTTTTCACATGGTTAATATGAAAAATGACAATACATATGTAAAATGCATCAGTCGATATAGAGTGCTAAAAAGTGAAAACAGGGGAAAATAATGTTTAGAAAGTCATAATTCATGAAATATGCAATTACACTATTTTCTCAACAAACCTCTATGTGGTAACAAAGAGGTTGAAAACTCGGTCAAAGCGGTGAAAACGTTATTTAGACAGTTTCAGTACTTTTCATTGATATCTTCACATTTATGATGAAAAATGATACGAAATAAGATTATTCATGTTAAAATGCTCATAAAATGCAATAATGGATAAATAATGTTTAGAAAGTCATTATTCATGAAATATGCACTAAGAGAAAGCTTTCATGACATTTCTCTAAGTGCTAACTCAAGTGTGCCCCTCAAGTGCTGAAAACACTATTTAGAAAGTTTCATGGCCTACGAGCTTGTTAAAGTGGTTGTACTAACAAACCAATATACGAATGTGCATGAAGAACTGTTCACTGACATTTTTCACATGTTTATGATGATAAATGATTCGAAATATGACTGTTTATATTAAAATTCATAATTTGCTTGTGAAATAATGGAAAAATAATTTTAGAAAGTCATTGTTCATGAAATATGCTCTAACACAATGTTTTCTTAACAATCGTCTAAGTGCTTCACAGCGCCCTTTTGGCGCTGAAAACACCATTTAGACCTTTTCAATGCATTACTATCTTGGGAAAGTGTTTTTTTTCTAACAAACGCAAACATGAATGTGCATGAAGTACATTTCACTGACATTTTCATATGTTTATGATGAAAAATGATACGAAATAAGATTATTTTAAAATGCACAATAAGATAATAAATTGCAGTAATGGATAAATAATGTTTAGCAAGTCGTTATTTAAGAAACGGAATGTTTTCTTAACAGTTTTTCTTAAAAGTGCTGGTACAGGTGTGTGATTCCAGCGCTGAAAACGTTATTTAGACAGTTTCATTTTTTTCACATTTTTGTGATGATAAATTGTTTATATTAAAATGCATAATTTGATATTAAAGACATTAAAAGTGAAATAATGGAAAAATAATTTTTGGAAAGTCATTGTTCATGAATTATGCACTAACAGAATGTTTTCATAACAATTGTCTTTAGACTTAGAATTGTCATGCTTACACATGTTTGCACTTCAGGTGATGAAAACGCTATTTAGAAAGTTTCAAGGCGCTACGAGCATGTTAAAGTGTTTTTTTCTAACAAATGCATATATGAATTTGCATGCTTTTCACTGACATATTCACATGTTTATGATGAAAAATGAAAATAAACATGATATATTAAAATATTTGATAGTAAATTTCCAAAAAGTGAATGTGGAATTTTGTGTTTTAGATTTGTGCCAGGTATTGTCACATGATTTTATTTATAATGATTTGTAATGATTTTTTTTAAAGATACTCACCAATGCACTGTCTCCAATCTTACCTGTAATGTACTGTGCCTAATCTAGTTTTAATAATACTGTAGTGGGACTGATGCTTATAAAAGCAATAAGCAATATAAAAGTAAAGTAAAAGCAAGTCAGAGTTGAGAAAAAATAGATCAGTCAGATTCGTTTACGAATTAAGAATCAAGAATTTTGTGAACTGAACCCACCAATTCATTAAAGATGAAAAAGATTCAGTGTAAGTGAATGGTGACTGAGTCTGTCATTCCATAAAAATTTTGCCTAGCATCTCCTAGTATTCCATGGAAGAAACTTACATGATTGTAACTTTCCTTTATGGAACACAAACTGCTTGTAAGTGTAAATAATACCCGTGCCTATTATGTCATATTGTTCGCAAAGGAGGCATAGAACTTTTGGTTAATGAATTTCTTGGACTGGTCTCTGCAGAAATAGGTTAATAATCAACAACAGAATTGTCCTTAAACATCTACTGATGTTATATGCCCATTTAAACAGTTCCATGTTTAAAAAAAGTGGCTCCTCGCACTTTTACGAAGTGCATAGATGCGGCTCTTTCCCCTCTGAGACAGAAAGGAATCCGCATTCTGAAT
>CM074918.1:22663837-22675968 GCA_037576815.1 Pangasius larnaudii | reverse complement strand
AGAGGAAGGCCAAAGAGGAGGTATATGGATGTAATAAATGAGGATATGAAGCTAGTGGGTGCAAGTGTTGAGGATGCTGAAGATAGGGATAGGTGGAGAGTGATGATTCGCTGTGGCGACCCCTGAAGGGAAAAGCCGAAAGAAGAAGAGCATTTGCAGCAACCTCTAACTTGACATCACTCATTTCTTCTCACGTGCTGAATGTTTTTCCTTTTATTGGATTATTCACAACACCTTTTTCCATGCAAGGCATGTTGTATGCATATGCAAATAGGAGGCTAGCGGGAGGGAGCTTGCATCCTTGCTAAAATCACTGCTTGTTTTGATGTAAGTGTGCCAGTTTCATGAATCAGAAGCAGTTTGTTCCTATGTCAATCTGAGTGCTAATTTCTATGAAGCTGTGATGAATAAGGACAATTGATTTAACCTGAATGTTCTTGTACGAGGCAGAGGTGAGCTGGCAATGGAAAGTTAAATACATTCTCTTCAAAGCATTGCGCTCTCTCATCCCACCAAAATACTGTAGTGAAGATGGCAGTGTCCTCCATATAGCCAACCTGCCTGACCTCTACAAAGTGTAAATTTAAATCTCACTTGTGCTTTGATGTTAGAAAGCAGTCGTGAAGCCTGTCTTTGTTTACCTATATTACCCATATACATATTCTTTGTCATATTTGATAGGTTTTGTGGCATGGATTTTGGCTATTGAAGATTAATATATGTATAGATTGTTCATACTTCAAGATGTGTTCACTTTATAATGTGTTTAAAACCAGTAAATATTTTATTATTCATTTTTATTGAATATTTTCCATGATTGTATTACAAGTTATTGCATATGTTGGACAGATTTTATTTATCTTTTATTTATTTATCTTGATTATAAGACAACTGTCTCAAAACTGTTTATGGCAATAGTAGTCCTAAGCTACAGTATATTCATGGTTTTTCAGAAATAAAGAGGCCACATGAGAAAGAAACCTTGAGAGGAACCAAGCAAAGTACTGTATAATGTAAAGTCAAACAATAAGTGTCTTGAAAGGATGTTCAGTATGCATATGTTGTGAGTAGTAGTCCTGGGATGAGTACACTACAGTCTTTATGATAACAGCAGCAGGTACAAATCTACAATATGCAGGTGAGGTTATGCACTGCAGAATGGGGAAGGCGTCTTAGATATAAACTGTTTTAGAAGTGCAAATCTTTCAGTATCCACAACAACAGAAAGTCACAGCTGCACAGGTCTCCAAAGCAGAAGTGGAGCAAAAGAAGTGTGTCAGGATGCAACACCGGCATCACAAAAGGCAGCAGGATTGTCTTTTGCTTATTGCTTATTCACAACACTTCAGGCATAAATTAGGCTTTGTTCCATTTGTTTGGGTGTGCTATATGCATATGTAAATAAGAAGCTAGTGGGAGCGCACTTCCATCCATGTTTCTGGCTGATTAATTTACTGTGCTAAAATCACTGCTCAAATGAGAAAAGAAATTTATTAGGTATGCTGTTAATCTACTATCTAATTAAAGAGTGTACATTGTGATCGAATTGTAAAGCATCTTGACACATCTTGGCATCTTGAGTGATTGTGTGAGGAACTTTACCATAACTGTTTATGCCTGTGAACCCCAAGATCTGCACCTCTAAGAGAAACGTTGTTTAACAAAATGCCTGACTTTTCAACCTACTTATAATACTTCAACTTAACGATAACAAAAGCATGAACTAGTTTTTCCTGTATCATGTAGCAACATTACATTTATTACCTTAGCTATGTCAATGACAAATGACTATCATAGTAATATTAACTACATAAGATTCAAATGAGAGGCTGGAGTAAAAAAATCACACCAAGATCCTTCAACTATTGCACATGATGTAGCTGAAAGGCTATCCAGGGTTGCTGCATCACAGCTCCAGGGTCCCCAGTTTGATCCTGAGTCCAGGTTACTGGCTGTGTGGAGTTGCATGTTCTCCCCATGATGTTGTGGGTTTTCTCCGGTTTTCCTCCCCCGGCCCAAACACAGTAGGTGGACTGGCCATAGGTAATTACTTAATTAAGCTAGGAAGGTCAATTTGGTAATGCGTGTGTGTGTGTGGATGCAGTGTTGTGATGGACTGGGGTGCCTACCAGGGTGTATTTCTGGGATATGCTCCGGATCCACCACAACCCTGATCAGGACAAAGGGGTTACTGAAAGTGAAAGAGTTTTGGCGATAGTGAGTGAGAGACGTTAATCAATATCTATGTGTCCTTTACACATTCCTCAACTTTATTAATCATCTGGTCATTAATCATCTTGATCTATTATATTAAAAAGACTGCCCACTGCTCCAGGTGTGTGTTCACGGTGGGTGGGTGTACTTGGATGGGTTAAATGCAGAGCACAAATTCCGAGTATGGGTCACCATGCTTGGCCAAACGTCACTTCACTTGGTGTCTTGTTAAAAAACAGGATACACATGTATGAGAGTATGTGTCTTGTTAAAAACAGGATGTGGAAGAGGTTTCAGGTAAAGGTATATAAGAATGCCCTTCTGAAGAGTTGGGCAGCTTTTGTCTGCAGACAACTGCTCGGCTTTATTTTTTAAAAGAACGGCCACAACAATATACATCCATGATTAGTCTTACATATGTACATGAATATGGGCTAACCAATAGCCGCAAGGGAGAGTTGTAAAATCAGGTTATAAAGAAAAAAAAAATACCCAAACCTTTTTAACTGTGGTTTGTTTTTTTAAAAATGAAAATCCTTTTTATCTTGCACAGTTTGATTAGGTCACAAGATGTCTAGTTTGAGCTGGATTTTTCACACATTCATCCACCAGGACTGTCAGTGATTTCAAGTTGGCGACTTCAGAATTGGCAAAATTTTAAGTATATGTTTTCATAGTGTTTTTTCCTTTTATAGTTTTGTAAGCATAGGTTTTAGGGCATGCACTTATGAATTCGATTTCCATCATCTAGTTTACTGTTAAGACCACCCAATTAATCAATCAAAGGTGGCATCCAGTCAACCTCCTTTACTTTAAAAAATGACACTGTCAGTGTCAGTGTACAAACATTGCTGCTGCAATCAGTCAGTCAAAATACAATGTACAATTTACATCTAGCATATGCTGTAGTGAAAATGCCAATGAAAACATTAGCATTGCCAGGCATAATCAGTCTCTTGTCTACATAACATTAGTGTATGATTGCAACCTCATCATTCAAAAGAGAACTGGCTCACCTTATATATATATATCAGAGAACATGAACTGTAAAAACTCAGTAGGATGACTAATGTGTTCAATCTGTTCAATCTTTGACGCATGACATAAGTTTAGCCATGGATCTTTTGGCAGGATTAATGAAAATATAGTTTGGATCCAACTTGATCCCTACCTAGGATTGATATAAACTTTACTGTTTGGTCTTTAGGAGCATTTTAATATATAGCAAAAAGATTATCTGAACTATTAAGAAGGTGGTATATTTAAAACACTTTACAAATTTTCTACAGGTTTTGCAATTTTGACAGAAGCCCATGCTCCTGATCTCTCCTGATCTGTATGGTCACAATGCTTTTCTTGTTGCTTGGCACACGTTCTACATAGAGGAAAAAAGGAGTCTGCTTTTTACATGCAATGGTAGAACAGGTACCCCAGACCAGGTGTCCACAGACAGGTGGTAATTCTTTTGCTCTGATGATACCAAAGTAATTTTCATATATTGTGATGTAAAATCGATTTAAACATCAAACATTGTTTATATATGAAAGTGCATAATTTGATAAAGTAACAAAAAATAAAAAAAAAATAAAGTATAGAAAGCTAGCATTCAAATATGCTTGTGTGCTTGTATGCTTACACTGTTTTCCTCTATGCTCACAAACATATGGTTTAAGCAACGAAAACTCTTTTTTTTAATGTTTCAAGGCTCTAGGACCTCAGGAAACTAAGCTTTCAAGCAAGAGATGATATGCAGGTGTGTCGTACTGTCAAATGATGTTTGTCATATGTTATGATGAAAATATGATTTCAAACGTCAATTCAAACATATTTTGACTAAAATGCATAATTTGATCACAATGTCAAAAATATTTGTGTAGAAAACAAGAAGTCATCAAATATGCACTTACGCACTGTTTTCTCAATGAATCTCTATATGCTCACAAATTGTTATGGCCCTCCTAAGTTTGCTGCAAGGTTAGTAATATGTACTGGAGATAGATGATGGGTAGCTGGATTGGTGGGGAATGAAGAGACTGAGGAACTGGGGGTACACTTATGACATGTGCGTGCACCTGCTGACCTGTTTGTCCTCCCTAGGGTTGTAATGCGACGTGACAACAATATGTAGCGATGGGACAGGCTAAACAAATAGCAGAAATAGCACACTTAGCACAAAGCAAAGCACAGAAGCTTAGCACAGGAACTTAGCAAAGCATACAAATGCAAACTCTGAGAAAATACCAACAGAACACTAAATCAATAAGCAGTGTGTGTATGTGAGAGAGCCGAAGAGCTGGCTCACCACTTTGCAAGTTCATTCAGCTTGCAGACAGGAAGTTGGCAGTGTGTATATGGCCATCATCACTAGAAATCACTTTAGTGACTTTACCAAAAGTCCCCACTGCCCTATTCTGCTGATGATCTATTATCATAACTCTAATTACAACAGTTAAGTTGGAGATGTCCTTGTACCATTTTGTGACCTTGTAAGATTTGTAAATAATATTTAATAAATCAGCACCAAAAATGATTGTGAGGACTTAACTATGGCTCCATTGTGTATGTCCAAGTAGCTCGAAGTGCTGCCTTTACAGAACATACCTCTCTTGCCCATGTTCCCCCAAAATGAGGGGGATTTAAAATAGGGGGATTGATGGTTTTCCAGATGCTCTTGAAGTTGAGGATTAAGGGCTGCAGATGATGGAGATGGACGATCTACTTTTACAATGAAGGGACCAAAGCAATTCACTCCGGTTGACCAGAAAGGTGGTTAAAGAGTGATGATGAATGTTGCCAAATCTGATTTTTTATGATGCTTTGGCCCATTTTCTGCAACTTGTTTTATCCCATCAAGATCCAAGAATGCCTGTGGATTTCTGCAAGCACACAATTTGGCCCAGGAGGGAAGAGAATTTCATCATAATGCTTGATGAGTTTGGTGATCTGATTTGTGGGATTATAACACTACAGGATGTAGAGAGTCTAAATCGATGGTGTCTGCTTTATGAAGCCTACCCCCAACATGGATTAAACCTTATTTCCAGTCAAATTTGGGTGACAAATCTTTGAAGCGACTGATTAGAAATGGGCTTACCAGGTTTTAGTAAATAGAATTAGTCTGCAAAGGATTCTTTCTGTGCATGTTGAGGAGTAAGACACTGCATTTCATTGCTTGGAAGAGTCACTTGAATCACCTTGTAAATACTTGTATGTGGCTGAAAGAAGAGTGAGCTGAGCAATGTCAGGAAGATACCTAGAATTTGCTCATTTGAATATTGCCACAAAATTACAGGTCTTCTTGGCTCAGAGTCATCTTATTTTCCATTCAACTTCATTGTTGGCCATTGATCACTTGATAAGTAAAGGAAAGAAGGGCCTTGATTCCACCGTTGTGGTGCCGCCAAATCCCTCAGTCTTATTCCAAGAATCAACAAAGCTCCAAGCTGAAAACTGTGTGATACGGTTGGCGACAAACACTTTGTATCTGCAGAATTCAGACTGTAACCAAGAGAGTACAGTTGTAGAATCAAACCAGATAAATGACAGATTCAGTGACAGACATACACAAATCAAATGACAGACTCATCTCTGAATGAAATAACTTTGACAGCTGGACTCCTATTAGAGATGCATACAATTCAAGGCATCAGATTGATTGCATTTAGGGGCAACTCTTGACCTTGCCATGACAAAGGATATCTGGACTTTGACTTGCAAATAGTGCAAATAGGTATGCTACTGATCCATATGCTTGTTCTGATGTATCACTTTTCACATGTAACTCTCTTAACACAGGTGGATCATCAGTGTCGGCAAGGCAGTAACACTGTGGTAAGTGGATGTTCGATAAATCAGACAGCTCATTTTTCCATTCGGTCCAAGCTTTGTGGACAGCACTTTCAGATAGATCATCTCTGATGCCCTTCTTCAGGTTGGAGTTGTCATCACTTGGAAACCACTTCCTGGCTGCTGAGGATGACCATATGAACAGCCTAAAGACAGATATGGTTACTGTAGATGGCACCACTTAGAAACCATGAAGATGGCTTTGGACTACAAATGATACAGTTTTGATACAATGACTTAGGACTACAATTGCTCTAATAGCTTTAGGACTGCAACTGCTGAGAACAGTTTGGGCTGTAGGTCATTGGTATAAGCTAATGCTAAACACTGTGCTTGGGGAAACAATAAATGATCAAGAAGAATTTGTATGTATTTGTATGTTTCAGACTCATTTTCAGAGAAGGAGCAGGAAGAGGTAAAGTCAATACTGGGCTAGCATGCATTAGATGCTGGATATAATTTGTAGGTGGTTAGTTTACTTGGGGAGCTTGAATAAGTTTGTTTGTAGAGGCATATGGCTAGAGAACTGTTGAGCAGAGTCTATGTCATCTACTATACAATGTTGCTTTACAATTGGGCAAATCAGTGGTACCCATACCACTTAACTTGTAAAGAATGGGAAAGATCCTGTTATATAAGATGGTGGCTGTGTTGTTGAGAGTAAAGATCTAGGTGGTGAAGGTAAACTAGCAGACATGCTTACTATTGAGATGAGTTTTCCTTTTGTCCACACAGTCCTTCATGTGAGTACACAATTCACCAGCTATAGGTGGCATCTCCTGGCTTGACTCTGCTTGAGGATCAACCTGGAGTGAACAACTGGTTGAATCTGATTCATATTGCTCCTCCATTTTATCTAACTTGAGCTGTAGCTGTTCAAGTTGTTGCTGCATAGAGTCTCTTGACACAAGCAGTTCCCTTGTGATCCCTTTGGATCCACTGTGTCACTTCATGTGGAGGGCGTTTTTTGAGGATGTGATTCATGAATGGCAGGCTGATGCCATTTCCCATGAAACTGAGCATGATATTGCAGCAGGTGGGAAGGAGGTCTTGTAATCCTTCTCCCTCTACCACCAACTTCTGCCATCTTTCCCACTACAACAGCCCAATCCAGTTCAAAAGACCATATAAAAACCTCTCGGGAAGTATTTGTGCTGGCAAAATAAGGTTAGATTACCAATGGTGGCGTGTCAGTAAGAACACAGACAGAGCATGTTTCAATGCAAACATGGTGACCATTTATTAGAGATGATGTCCATGACATCAAAGCACATTAAATGTTTATGTTCATGACAGCACAATCAGAAAAAGACTGAACAAGTATGGTGTTCATGGAAGTGTGGCTAGGAAAAAGCCCCTTCTCTCCAAAAAGAATATGGCAGCATGACTTATGTTTGCAAAATTGCATCTGAACAAACCACAAAAGTTCTGGAACTTTGGATGGATGAGAACAAGGTGGAGATGATTGTCATCATGCACAGCATTGTGTTTGGCAAAAAACCAAACACAGCATATTGCCACAAACACCCCATACCAATTGTCAGGGATGGTGGTGGAAGGTTGATAATTAGGGCCCTTGGAAACTTGCAGTCATTAAGACAATGATAAAGTCCACATACCAGAAAATGCTTATTGACACAAATGTGAGGCCATCTGTCCAGCAGCTTAAACATATGATTGGCTAAAAAAGAAAAAAAAAATCAAGGTGTTGGAATGGCCAAGTCAATGTCTCAACCACTCTGAGATGCTGTGGTGGGATCTTAAGCGATCTGTGCATAAAGGAATGCCCTCAAACATCACTGAACTGAAACAATACTGTAAAGAAGAGTGGGCCAAAAGTTCTCCAGAATTTTAGAAACTAAAGGTTGCTAAAGGTTGTAGACCATATTTGATGAAGACTAGCTTTCTATCAATCAGTTATGATATTTTTACTTTTTGTCTCTTTATCATCAAATAAGACTGAATAAACAATGATGGTTGAAACCATTTTTCATCTCAACATGTGAAAAACATCACTTAGATACACACATCTGCATATCTTCTTGTGCTTGAATTTCCTGATGTCCTCACAGCCCTGAAATGCTCAAAACTTTGGTTTCATTGCTTAAAGTGCAAAAGCGTGTGAGCTGTTTAAAATACTTCACTGTTAAAATAACAAAACTGATGGGTAGAAAGCTAGACTTCATGAAATATGGTATAACACACTGTTTTCTTAACAAAAAGTAACAAAAATAGTGTGCTGAATGCTATTCATCAAATATGCACTGTTTTGTCAACAAATTCTTCTAAGAAGCAGCAGCCTTTACTTTGTCACAGATACATCATAGCACAGTGAAATTCATTTATCCGTATATTGTTAGGAAGCTGGGGTCAGAGCACAGGGTCAGCCCCTGGAGCAGAGAGGGTTAAGGGATGCTCAAGGGCCCAACAGTGGCAGATTGGCAGTGCTGGGGCTTGAACCCCTGAGCTTCTGATCAGTAACCCGGAGCCTTAACCTTGAACCATGTCTTACTTTTAAATGATGTTTTCCATTATGTGGAAATGCATAATTTTATAATAAAGTGACAAAAAAAATCAAAATTTCACTCTGGGAGATTACTGATCAAACTCTGTGCAGCAGCTGACATGAATGTACATTTGAAGCAGTAGTAGGGTGCATATATTATGATGAAACACATTTTAAATGAGATTAGGTAATGATCTGAGATAGTCAGATTTCCACAGTCTGAAGCTATGTTTTCTATATTTAATCCTAAAGTGCAAGAGCGTGACCACCATTATGAGTGGGTCCTATTACTTTCTGATTAACGCCTACTTGCTGATTAACACTCTGAATCTAGAATGGACACAAAACTTCCCATCAAAACTGTTCCAATTATCTATAAACCCCACATTGTCTTCGGAGCACCACCTGGACATCCAGCAGTTCATCCAGCAGTTAGTGCTGGTTTTGACACCATTGATCTTACTATTCTCCTTTATAGACTAGAAAATGTTGTTGGAGATGAGGGAATGGCCCTTTCCTGGCTCAGTTCTTATTTGACTGATCGTTACCAGTTTGTAGATGTAAATGCTGAGTTCTCCTTGCATATTAATAAAAAGTACAAAAAAATATTACACACAGTTGTACGTTTCAGCAAAGCCAGTTGAAAGACACCAACTTAGTAAAGGTGAGGACTGTGTAAAGGAAATTAGACACTGGATGCTTATTAACTACTATTCTTATTATTCTACTTAAGTACTTCTGATAAGACAGAAGTGCTTGTACTAGGACCACATGCAGCTAGTAGTAAGCTTTCTGATTATATAGTAACTCAGTTACACTGTGTGCACCAGTAAAAGTCCTTGGTGTGATTATTGACTCCAGTCTTTCATTTGAAGCATATATAGATAACATTATTGGTATAGCCTTCTTTTATCTCTGAAATATTGCTAAGATAAGTAGTATAGAGTCACTTACACAATGCAGAAAAACTGTTAACCCCCACTAATGATGAACTTGTTTTAACGCATATGGTGTTATGCATGTAATTGCACTTCAAATGCATTCCTTTAAATGATATTTGTGCTGTATATCTGTTTGATAACATGTAATCTTCAATGTTGTGGATTAACATTGTACTGGTTCCATACAATGTATGAAAGAATAAAGTCTTTGGCCTCGAACCTCTGCTCCACGGAGTGATCTTTGATCTTCAGCACTGGCTACAGCAATTGGCACCCCAGATGGGACTGGGCAGGAACCAGGAGGGCTGAGCTGTGGTTGGCTTCTGGGAGCGATCCACTCAAACCGGTGCCAGCATAAAAAGGTAAGGCAGTTTTTTGCCATTAGAATATTGGTTTTGAGTGGTTTGCCCGTGGCAGCTTAAGCACTTGTAAAAGGCTGATCCGACGTCATGCGCATACAATGAATGGCTTTACTGTTAAGTGGGCTTTGATAGCTAGCAGTAAACATGTAAATAAGTGTGAAAAGAGTGTGCCCAGTAAATAGCTCTGTAAGTGTAAAAAGCTGGCTCGTGTATCGACGAGTGTGGCTGTTTAAATCTTGCACATGCCGCTTCTGGGGTGAGAAGCAGAAGGGGTGGTCTGCAAGTCTCTCGAGAGTAGTATATAGCTGTATAATACTGTAAATAAAGTTTGGATTGTTAAAGAGTTCTTCTTGCTCTGGTTTCTGAGCTGTGATGATGTCTGATGAGCTGTGTCTTTGAGTTTGTGACAGTAAAAAAAGAAAGAAAGAAAAGAAAAGACAAAAAAGAAAGAAAACAAAACATCAACACTGGTTGTGATTTAGAAAAAAGGGTCTTGTAGATTCTTTGAGCATTCACCTGAAGGTAGTCTTGTGATCCAGATAGAGAACTGCAATGTCTACTGTGCAGTACATACAAGTGTATTTTTGTCTTGGATATATTTTAGAGTTAAGTGTGTTAGCTTATTGGATAAGTGTTAATGTTAAATCAGATATTCCTTGGGGCTTTCTTAGATGCTTCTTAGACATGGCAAAATTGTTTGGATAACGGTTTATGTATGCAATGTGGGCTTAGTTCTGAGCACTGTATAGATATGTGTTTAATTTAATAAGCAGTAGAAGGACTGGCGTTTAGTAAAGAGGCATGAACACAAACTGGCCAACTGAGGGATCATTTGATGTGTCTTTATGAATGGAGATGGAAACAGTAATCAGAAATCATAAGTAAAAGAAGAGGGAAGCAAAGAAAGAGATAGAAAAAGAAGTTTGGCTCAGCATTTGTTCAGAGCACAGTGAAGAAAGCGTTGCAACAACTAAGGATAAAACAGATCTGTTTATCATCCTCAATCACAGGGAATGGTGGAGAGAGTTAATGGTACTCTCAAATCCAAACTCAATAAGAGTTGTTTAAGTACTAAGCTTAATTGGTTTGATGCATTACCCCTTGCACTCATGAGCTACCGCATGCAAACTAACAGAATTACGCATCTAACACCACATGAAATGCTTATGGGTCGACCCCTGCCTGTGCCAGGATGAAGGGACCCAATCTGGAACAATTACAAATGCATTTGAAAGCATATATACAACAACCAACTGCTATATATAAAGCCATCTATTTACAGGAAAAGAAAAAGGAGCCAAAAGAAGAACCAGTTACTCTGTGTCCAGTGGTACCAGGAGATCAGGTGTATCCAAGAGTGTTCAGAAGAAAATGGAATGAACCCAGAAGGGAAGGACCCTACACATTGGTAAGAGCTACGCCAACAGTGGTACAAGTAGAAGGTAGTATTACTTGGTATCATTTAAACCACTGTAACAGAGTTCCTAGAGTAACACCAGAACAGCAAGCTGGGCCCTCAAAGGACATTCATAAAAGGACAGAACCAGCACCGCTGACAAAGAGAAAGGGAGGGAAACAAACCCAGATACAAATGATGCAGGAGGAGGTAAGCCACCATCCACCTCTATGGATCCAGAGCGTAAAGTGGAAAATCTTGGTAGTTGGCTCAATACTGACTGCGGTATACCTAATACAGCTGGTCCTGCAGACTCAGGCCCTTCCACTAGCCGCTAATCAAAGGTCAGCACAATTGACTCCCCAACCTTCGTTTGGGTCACAAAGTAACCCTAAGCCAGCCCTTACAAGGCAACAACTAAACGAGGGATGAAAAACATCTATTGATAAGATTACTGGTAGAGGAATAAAAGAAAAGCTATAAAGAATAGCACAAAATGAGTGGTATAAGTGGGCTACATACACAGCCTATGAAACAGGAAAGAGTAATTGTTTACTATGCACACCATCACCATTAAGAACACTTATAGTAGTCACCAATCAGTATGACTATAGACAGTGTGCCGAGTTTAATCAACACTTTTGTCATCAGCATGATTTTAAAAGACCATATTGCCCAACTGAATGCTTAACTAGATTGAGTAGTCCAGATTAATTTAGTAGTTACAATTCACCAGGATGAAGAGAGTGGTGTCAACAATTAGATATAAGAATAGAGACTAAAAAAGATAGGGATCCCCTCAGATTATGAAATAGATTATACACTTGAGTACAAATGCTTTAATATAGCAAATATTATATATATAT
>CM074918.1:22639326-22655471 GCA_037576815.1 Pangasius larnaudii | reverse complement strand
ATATCTATTGGTAGGACGCCAGAAAGGAACCGAATTTAACCCTTCCTGTTGCACCCAATGAGAATCTGTTTTTTGGAAGGTATAAAATTATTGGTGGGGACAATTTAGTAATCGCTGAACATTGGTGGGGACGCGTCCCTTGCGTCCAAGCTAAAACTATGCCCTTGGTTTAGTCAATAGTTTTATCTTAGGTAAAAACATTGTTTTTAACCATTACGTGACAATGTGCATACCTAATAATCTGTAATTACTCTCTCTCTCATTACACATGCTACAAATGCTACTCCTGTGATATTAGTGATCCTGAAACTTTCTGCTCTCCGGACCTGCCTGATCCATCCTGATGCCCTACTTGTGGTTGGAGTTCTCATTACCTGAAAATCACTCTCTGCTGCTAGCGATGGCCACACATGGACAGCCTAAAGCTCAATGAGATTACTGTAGATGGTTCCACATAGAAACCATAAAGATGGCTGTGGATGTTCTTCCTTGGATAGCATTAGGACTGCAATTGCTACAAACAGTCTGGCACTCAAGTCTCCACCACTGAACAGTTGATAACTTCAGTAAAATAGACTTCAACTTAAACACTATATTGAATAAAAAAAAAAAAAAAAAGACTCTGATGTTCATATTCTTATATTGCTCATAAACTCATAAGTTCCTGGTTACACAATTGCATTTTTTGACTATAAAGTATACAGTTATAGAAGGGAAGTTGTTTACAATCGCTCTGTTGTCACCCAGTTGAGGATGTGTATACATATAAAACTGCTAATCTGTAGCTGGATTTTTAATCATTACTGAATTACTTCAAAGACATGGCCACCTTCAGCCAGTCAGTTTTCAGCAGGCATTTCATACAGCTGGCATTGAGTTATTGTGAAAACTTGATTAGTGTGTTCATGTATGGTCTCTTTATTGTTCTATGTATCTTGGCAAAAGCTGGTCACTGGTGGTGCAATTTGAATGGCACGCTTTGTTCCCGCAGACTGATGCTTGTGGCTATATTTATTATTACTTTTCTCAGATAAAATAATTCCGTTTTGAAACCGTAAGGCATACTGACATGAAACCTGATAAGCAGATGCAGTGTGATAACCACTAATCAGAAAAATTAAATGATCAAATACCAAAACATATGCATAACAATAGCAATTACGCCGTTTGCTATTTCACTTCCTCAGCGTCGCGTATGAAGCCTGCCTAAATTCAAATGGAATTCCCTTTGCATTTGCATTTCCTATGCCTTGCACAGAAACCTGTCAATCAGTGTTGGGGGTGGGAGTATAATATGGGGCATGTTTATATTTGGAAGTGATGTCAATCACAGTCAACGGCCAAGAAGGAAAATGTGCTGAACAGACGACTGTTTTAATGGCTATTTCGATCATTGTCTTGTGGCTTGATGAAGTTCCTCCCAATTAGATTGCATGCATTTCTCTGTAAATTTGCAGACAAAATGTTTCTGTAGACTGAATTCATTCTGATGCTATCATGAGTTATATCATCAATACATGATTAGTTAGCCCGTTCAAGAAGCAGCCATGCAAGCCAAAGCCTTGATACTGCCTCCACTGTGCTTGACTGAAGAGCTGATTAAGTTTTGGATGATGAGCAGGTCCTTTGTTTCTCCACACTTTGGCCTTTCTATCATTTCGGTAGTGGTTAATACTGGTTACAGAACTTTTGTGGCTCATCTCTGTATTTCTTTGCAAATTCCAATCTGGCATTCCAATTCTTACTGCCGTTGAGTACTTTGCATCTTGTGGTATGGCCTCTATATTCCTGCTCTTGAAGTCTTCTTTGAAAGGTGGACTGTGATACCTTCACCCCTGCCCTGTGGAGGTGGTTGTTGATGTCACTGACTATTGTTTTTGGGATTTTCTTCACAGGTCTCACAATGTTTGCCATCAACTGCTGCTGTTTTCCTTGGCCGACCTGTTCAAAGTCTGTTTGCTAGTATACCAAAAACTTCAGGAAATAAAAGCTGAAATTCTGATCAACTGTCTCATCTTTGGATCTTTGGTTCTCAAACCCAAATGTCTTCAGAGTGTAGCAAAAACAAAAGAATTGGCCTTGCCATTCCAATACTTTCAGAGGGGACTGCATGGTTGTATAAATTAATCCAACATCATTTCAATACTGCCAAAAGTAAATTAAACAGTACAAAATTGCTACATAACTGGAATACTAATTTGAATGTCAAACCTGGAGAAATGGATATTCTCATTGATCAAAATCTGAATGAAACCCTATATAATATTTCTACATACACTTAAGGCCTCCTTATTAGTAACACCTGTACATCTACCCAGTATTAGTATGGTGTTACTACTAAAGTGGCCAGTGAGTGTAGTCAGTAATGTTTCAATGCTTTAAATAGTTATTAGGGAGAATTGGAAGTATGAAATAAATACCTTATTTTTAAAATTTTGAAAATTTTAAATACTTTCATAACTGTTAGTTCACAGTTAAATAACTGAAAGTGAAAACATTCACTTCATTCACACATCAATCCAATTAACTCCTTTATTTCAAATATTTTTGAAACCTCATTGCAACCATAGTAGAGAATTGGTTTATACTATCACATTAGGCTGAATCCCTATATTAAATAATTTCTTTTCTTTATAATGCAAACCCTCAGTTCCCATGTGAACAAAGGCACATTGTTGCAAACATTTATCAATGTGTGCAGTTGTGTGAAAGTAACTTAAAATACACTTTTACACTCATTCATGCGGCCTATTACTGAAGCAGGAGACATTAAGAGGAATCAAGCACCCAATCCACACAATATAACCCAGGTGAAAGCTTTCAAAATACAACCCATAATACCAGCAAAAAAAAAAGCCCTTGGGTTGAAGAAAAAAAAAAATCCATTAACCATACTTAGTCCCTTCTGGGCAAACTGAGGTGCGCATCAAACTTTATCTTTAGTGAAAAAATATAAAGTATTTCCTGTTGCTACCAAGTGTTTCTTTGCAGTGTGTGGCAGAACAATCTGAGATATTTAAGGGCTGTTAAGAATGCAAAGTGTCCAAGGCTAATCTTATCACTGCTGAGTGAGGAGAGCATTGCGATTTGCTTTCATCTTCTCCAGTCGCTTCACCAAGTGGTTGTTGGTCATCTCCATTTCCTCTATTTTGTCCAGAGCACCACGCAGCTGCAAAATGAATAAAAAAAACAAAAAACAAATGGCGTTTAGCAGTTTATAAAGGTATGTTTGTGCAGCTCTCCATTTAGCAAAGATACATTTGTAATGAATCATTGTAGCAGTAGCCCATTTCTCAGCCACCAGCTAGAAAATTTCCCTTTCACTGAGAGGTGGCTTACACAACAGAAGTTCAGACAGTATCGGGGTTATTTGGATTATGAATTTCACTTTTACTTGTGTCACTGTTTTTAAGGTAATATCACTGTCAATTGAGAAATATACTGAGACCAGTTGTTGGAGACTATAGATGTATTGTCTTCTCTGACCACCTCCATAAGTCATGTGAGTGACTGAATCAATTGTTCAGAACTGTATTTATTGCTGTCCACTAGGGTGACTGGATCACCCAAACTGGATGTCAGTCCTAGTTTAAGTTTACAGTAGCTAAAAGAATATGAAACACCTTAATGGTGTAGTCTATATCTACCTGGATTTGTGCACTTGCCTATCAGTACACTCCAAAAACAACAGCTTTGAAATTATACATTCACTGTCCACTTCATTAGGAACACCTGTATATCTGCACATTCATGTAGTTATCTAATCAGCCAATCAGGTGGCAGCAGTGCAATGCATAAAATGATGCAGATACAGGTCAAGAGCTTCAGTTAATGTTCACAAATTAGAATCAAAAATCAGAATGGGGAAAATGTGTTCTGTGACTTTAACCTTGGCATGGTTGTTGGTGCCTGGTTTGAGTATTTCGGAAACTGCTGATCTCTTGGGAATTTCACATACTGTATCTAGAGTTTACATGGAATGGTGCAAAAAACAAAAACATCCTGTGAGCAGAGGGTCTGCAGGGTGAAACACCTTGTTGATGAGGGAGATCAGAGGAGAATAACCAGACTGGTGTGAGCTAACAGGAAATCTATAGGAACTCAAATAAGGACTCTTTACAACCATGGTGAGCAGAAAAACATCTCAACATGCACAAAACATCAAACCTTGAGGTGGATGGGCCACAACAGCAAAAGACCATATCAGGTTCCACTCCTGCCAAGAACAGGAAGCTGAGACTCCCCCAAAGTGGACAGAAGATTTTTTGAAGATTTTTTTTATTTAAAAAAAAAAAAAAAAAAAAAAAAAAAAAAAAAAATTCACCTGGTCTTTTTCCATCTTAAACTGTCCAGTTTGGCTGAGTCTGTGCCCATGATAGCCTCAGCTTCCTGTTCTTGGCTGACAGGAGTGGAACTTGTGGTCTTCTGCTGTTGTAGCCCATCCACCTTAAGGTTTGATGTTTTCTGCATGCTGAGATACTTTTCTGCTCACCATGCTTGTAAAGAGTGATTATATGAGTTACTAGTACTGGCACCTCGAACCAATCTAGCCATTTTCCTCAGACCTCTCTTATCAGCAAGGTGTTTCCACCCATAGAACTGTCGCTCACTCAATGTTTTTCACCATTCTGTGTAAACTTTAGAGTGTTGCATGTGAAAATCCCAGGAGATCAGCAGCTTCTGAAATACTCTAACCAGCCCCTCTAGTACCAACAACCATTCCTCAGCACCTGATCGAAAAGCAGAACCTGCTAGGCCTGAACACCTCCCTCTGTAACTGGATCCTGGACTTCCTGACTGGGAGACCTCAGTCAGTCCGGATCAGGAACAGCATCTCCAACACCACCACACTGAGCACTGGGGCCCCACAGGGCTGTGTACTCAGTCCATTGCTGTTCCCTCTGCTGACTCACGACTGTGTAGCAATGCACAGCTCGAATCACATCATCAATTTTGCCAATAACACGACCATGGTGGGTCTCATCAGCAAAAATGACAAGTTGAACAACAGAGAGGAGGTGCAGCGGCTAACGGACTGGTGCAGAACCAACAACCTGTTTCTGAACGTGGACAAAACTAAAGAGATGGTTGTTGACTTCAGAAGAGACTCTTCAGACTCTTGTACTCTTTGCACTATTGTCACTAGGCTCACTTTTAAACAGAACTGTGCACTGGTCGGCATTGTAGTCATTGTACTGTCTTGTGCTGTCTGCGCATGTTTGCACTTTATGCATAAATTATGTAGTCCCTTGTAGTTCTGTGTCATCTTATGTAGCACCTTGGTCCTGGAGAAATGTTGTTTCGTTTCAGTATGTACTTGTATACAGCTGAAATGACAAACTCCACTTGAACTTGAACCTTGCCACAATCAAAGTCACACAGATCATAATGTTTCCCCATACTGCTGTTTTAGGTGAAAATTATCTGAAGCTCTTGACCTGTATCTGCATGATTTTTTGCAGTGTGCTGCTGCCACATGATTGGCTTATTAGATAACTGCATGAGTGTGCAGTTGTACAGGTGTTCCAGTAAAGTGGATGGTGAGAGTATTTTCATCATAGATTCACTTGCATCCTTACCTCCCTCTGAAGTTTTCTTTTCTCAGCCTTTAGTTCATCTTCAATTTTCTCAGCGTTATCAGCTGCTGCTTTATATCTTAACACCTGTCCTTCAAGTCTGTTTATCTACAAGAGGAAAAAGTGCACAGTATTAAAACGATTGTTTATTTAACCTTCATTAAGTTCAAAAGATGACAACCCAGCTTTACCCTATAGGCCTCCATAACATGCATCCATGTTATGTGTATTTATATAAAGACAGCTCAGTGCCTCAGGTGTAAGTTACAGTTTTAAGTTTTATAAATTCCATTTGTGTATGTATAACAAAGGTTTAAATGCAGTCATATATTACCATGAAGTTAGCCACAGAGTATATGTTTAAATACAATAAATGCTTTTGTTCTTAACCAGAATGCATACCCAGTAAACTTAAATTATATTTACAAATTTTAGAAACTTACATTTTGTTCCATTGTACCCATTTCTTGTTCCGCCTTTGAAAGCTTGAATTTATATTCACTAATTTGTCGGTTGGCATCTCCTACAAAGGATAAAAGAATATAGGTTTGAATTAGAAGAAGAAAAAGATTTTCCATATACACAAGATGGGTGTTTTTTCTTTTCACATATACAAAGTCTTTTCTTTTTTTTTTGGATTTTCCAACAATTTTCTCCTTAAATTTAGTCATGGCCAATTCCCACCCTGCAGTTAGGTCTCCCCATCACAAGACAGCAACCAACCAGGGAGGGCAAAGGTCATCACGTGCTTCCACGTGAAGCCAGCTGACCACATCTTTTTCGAATTGCTGTTCATGCAATGTCAGGGTGCGTTATAACACACTTCGAGGAAAGCGCTATCTACCCACTTCTGCATGCATGAGCTCTCAGACACCCATGATTAGCTAGTTTTGCTCTCTTGGCCCTGTGGCTGTTCTGTTGCACCACTTGGTAGCGTGAAATTATTTTCTTTGCATATCCCAGCTTGTAAGCAGGCTGGGATTAGAGAACAGGGTCAGCCATGATTATGGCACTCTCTCCAGCAGAGAGAATTAAGAGCCTTGCTTAAGAGCCCAGCAGTAGCAACTTGGCAGTCCCAGGGTTTGAACTTCAGACATACAGGCTTTTGTTAAACATGAATATGCAACCGTAAATCAACTCCAAGGAGGTTCTTTATGTTCTGTTTGAAAACTTTCTGTGGTATGCCGTTTATATCTGCTATGCTGTTTCAGAGCACTTTTCATAGACCTCTGACTTACATTTATAATTAGTTTAAATGAACTTTCTCGGAAGTACAGCACCCAGAACCACATAAATAATGACCCATTCCTGCAATCAAGACTACCAAGCTCAGTGGATGATGGCCAAATAAACAGAAGATCAGTACCATATATTACATATGGTCCCAATAATTTACAATAATTTAATGTACCCATTCAACTCTTTTCAAAGTCTTCCCTTGAATGTATAAATATTATATTCACATTTTCAATGATAGTATGCCTTAGAGGTTTGACCTACACTGATTTAGTTACTTCTGGACACAATAAAAGGTATGCACTCTTGGCAATCTGGAAAGCTTTGAAATAGGTGCTGTTGTCAGCATACTAGGTCAAGTCAAGTCGAATGGTTTTTATTGTCATTCCTCTATATAGCTAGTATGCATCAAAACAAAATGTCATTTCTCCAGGACCATGATGCAACACAGATCAGATCAACAGACACACAGGACAGTAATTACACAGGACAATAAATACACAGAACATGGGCAGAAACTGTAAACCATTCTGTAGTGTAGCAGCAATAGGTATAGCAGCAGTATTTGCAACAAAAACAAGTTGCAGCTTTGTAAGGTTCAGGTGTGCAGCTTTGTAAGGTGCAGGTGTGCAATGTTTTTGAGTCATACTGGGTTAGGTGTTTGACTAGTCGAGGTGAGTGTTGAGAGGCAGCAGGGTGTTGAGTAATCTGACTGCCTCAGGGAAGAAACTGTTGCAGAGTCGGAGAGTGGTGGCACGGATGATCCTGTACCTTCTGCCAGATGCCTGGAGGGTGAAAATCCATGAGAGGGGTGAGAAGGGTTGTACGCAATACTGGTGGCTTTCCACAGTTCTTCTGTTGATGTGCAATGGTGAGTGGTCTACTCAGGTCCTCCTGAAATCAACCATCATCTGTTTAGTCTCATCAACATTAAGAGACAGATTATTGTCTCCACACCATTCTGCGAGCTGGTTCACCTCCTCTCTGTATGCTGACTCATCATTGCTGCTGTTGAGGCCCACAACTGTAGTGTCATCAGCAAATCTGATGATGTGTTTTGAACTGGACTTTGCAGTACAGTCAAGACACAGCAGGGTAGACAGCAGTGGACTCCCCACAGACCTGGGGAGTGCCGGTGTTCAGTGTGGCGGTGCTGGAGGTGGAGTTGCCGATTCTGACAGACTGGGGTTTCCCAGTCAAAAAGTCCAGAATCCAGTTACAGAGGGAGGTGTTCAAACCCAGCAGGCTCAGCTTTGTTATCAATTTCTGTGGGATGATTATGTTGAATGATGAGCTGAAGTCTATGAACAGCATCCTTACATAGTTGTACTTTTTGTCCAGATGGGTCAGAGAAAGATGGATGGTAGCAGATATGAGAGCGGTTGGGACTGTAGGCATACTGAAATGGGTCCAGTGTGGTGGGAAGACTGCTCTTTATATGTTTCATGACTAGCTCAAAGCACTTCATAAATGATGAGTGCAACAGGCCAGTAGTCATTCAAGCAGGACACAGATGATTTCTTTGGGACAGGGATGATGTTGGTTGTCTTGAAGCACAAAGGGACTACTGCATAAC
This sequence comes from Pangasius larnaudii, assembly GCA_037576815.1. NCBI lineage: Eukaryota > Metazoa > Chordata > Actinopteri > Siluriformes > Pangasiidae > Pangasius > Pangasius larnaudii. The sequence continues at coordinate 22,647,083 of CM074918.1, read as the reverse complement.
TCATGGAAATGTTGAAAATATCTGTGAGGACACCTACAAGCTGATCAGCACATTCCCTGAGCACCCAGCCATGTATGTTGTCAGGAACTGCAGCTTCCTGTGGGTTAACTCTGGACAGAGTTTTCCTGACGTCTGCTGCAGACAGACAAAGTACTTGGCCGGTGGGAGTTGGGGTGGTCTTCCCCACTGGCATGTTGTTCTGTGCTTTGATCTGTGCATAGAAATCTTTCAGTGCATCTGGGAGTGAGGCATCACCATCACAGACTGTGATGTGTTTTTCTGTAGTCTGTGATGACCTGAATGCTTTGCCACATGCACTTTCTGTCGGTGGTATTTAGTAAGTGACTGTGGATTCTTTCTGCATAGCTGCGCTTTGCCTCTTTGATAGCCTGGGACAGATTGGCCCTTGCTGTGTGGAGGGCTGCCTTGTCATCAGACCTGAATGCAGTGTCTCGGGTTTTCAGCAGCGAGCTCACTTTAGCAGTCATCCATGGTTTCTGGTTTGCACATGTGGTGATGGTCTTGAAGCAGATCACATCATCTATGCACTTGCTGCTGTAGCCAGTCAGTGATGCTGTGTATTCCTCCAAGTCTGTGGTGTTGTGGTATGTAGCAGCCTCTCTGAACGTATTTCGGTCTGTGTGTTCAAAGCAGTCCTGAAGCACTGAAGATGGCTCCCTCAGACCAGGTTCTCACCTGTTTCAGAACCACGTTTCAGGAGTGGTCCATACACTGGGATTAGCATAATAGAGATGTGCTCCAAGCAGCTGAGGTGGGGGCGGGATGCAGCCTTGTAAGCAGCGTGAATGGGTGAAAGGTCTTTGGATAAACATCCATCTTGACTGAGAAACTCCGGAAAAACTAAAATATTGATTAGGCTAACACTATTTTTGGCAATGTAGTATTGCAAAGATTCCTGCTTTCAGCAACTCACACCAATGTTCACATCAATAAATCAATGTAGATTTATGCATAAATACAAAGTTTTTGCCTTTTCCTAATGAAAAAAATTATAGAACTTTTTATAAACTTTTTAGACTGATTTATTAAACTTTCTAGACTTCCTGTGTTCTGAGCTTTTAGCCATTTTAAAGGCCTTTAAGTGCTTCATGAAATAGGAATATGTTGTATATATTTAAAAAAAAAAAAAAAAAAAAAAACAACCTTCAACTGCTTACAAATGTGAACTTACTCTGCATTTCAATTAAGTTCAAGTCAGTGCCGTTTTCTAGTCGTTCTCCATCTGAGTAAACACTTTCCATCTTAGAATGTTTCTGTCTCTCCTCCTGTAGCTGTGTTTTTAGTTTCCTGATCTGTGAAATGCAAAAGCAGAACAACTTCAACAAATACCCTCTTCTGGGCAAATATATGCTTATGCTGATTAGCTTAATAATAATTAATATGCATTGGACTGCAAAGAGACAGTAGTACTGTACTCATTCTTTTATTCTCAATCCTTCTGTTAAACAATTTAGATGTTATAATAATAGTATTCATACTTGTGACAAGAGTTCGTCTTTTTCCTCAGCAAGCTTTCGTAGTCGAATATCTGATGGGAAAAAAGAATGGTGTTTACAACTATGGCATAGTATTTGTCCCCTTAAAACAATGTATTTATTGTCTCCTGCACCACAATACTTATATGAATTTCTAATTATGTTCTTTACACAAAATAATAAAATAATTTAAAAAAATACCAAACTTAATTCTTTATTACAGTGCTTGCCACACATATGTAATAACTTCAATCTCAAAGGATGTCTAACACAGTCACAAGTTTGTTTGTTTTTTTTTTTTTGGCTCAATCTGTTTTCGTACCCAGAGGTCCATCTCCAGCTGACTCCAGCACTTGAGCAGCTTCCTGGGTGACTAGAGTGATCACTGAGGTTGGGGATTCATGACTGACATCCCCATTGGGCGTGCCCTCAGGAATGATAACCAGCCCATGTTTCTGTGGGGAGCAGGGTAATGAAGTGAGATTTTATGCTTTCCAAACCCAGAATATATGCAGCACTAAAGACTATGTATCATAAAAGGGAGCATCATTGGGCTACAAGCCTGTTAGGAAATACAAGATCCCATGCTTTAAAAAACACAAATAGCCCTTGTTAACACCAACATATCAATCAGCTGTATTTATTTATGAACTTATTCTTAAAAATCAAATGTTAAATGAAAAATGGATTACAATAGATGAGCACACTGTTTGGGGTAATATTTGTGTTTACATCCTAGCTGCAAACTACATACTAATGATAACCTTTAAATGAATACTTGTTTTTTTTCCAACCTAACTTCCATATCTGTATCTACCACATCTGCAGTGTATGTGCAATTACCATGGACAGGAATTTCAACATATTTCCCTGTACAGAGAAATAAACAGAAAACCCATTTACTTCAAATGTACTTACAGTGCTGTGAAAAAGTAATTGCCCTTTCCCGAGTTCTTTATTTTTTGTCACACTTAATTGTTTCAGATCTTCACACAAAATTTAATATAAGAAAAAGACAACCTGAGTAAACACAAAATACAGTTTTTAAATGATCACTTCATTTATTGAAGGAAAAAAAGGTTATTCAACACCGACTGGCCCTGTGTGAAAAAAGTAACTGCTGCTTAGTTACTCAATCAACCATTTAACCAAATTTACTTGATAATTGGGTTCAATTAGACTAGACACCACCAGGCTAAACATCAAATAAACCGAACCTTTTCAGCAATATTAAGTAGGCTAAAAGGTCTCAACAAGCAGCACATTGTGTTGTATATTATTCAAATATATCAGTCTGGAAAGGTTTACAAACAGAACAGAAGTGGCCATCATACCAAACTAATATCATACATGGGAGAATTGCAAGGTGAAAAACACTGCTAATAAAAAGACTATAAATGCTCATCTCACATTTGCCAAAAACACCTTGATGACTCCCCAATCCTTTTGGGATAATGTTTTGTGGACTAAAGAGTCAAAAGTGGAACTTTTTTTTTTTTTTTTTAAGAAAACATGGGTTGTGCTACATCTGGAGTAAAGCTAACACCGCATTCAACAATAAGAACATCATACCAATAGTCAAACATGGTGGTGGTAGTGTGATGGTGTGAGGATGCTTTGCTGCTTCAGAACCTGGGTGACTTGCCATAATTGACACAACCAGAAATCTCTTTACCGGAAAATCCTGAAGGAGAATGTCCAGTCATCAATCTGAAGTACAAGTACATTTGGGTTATGCAGCAAGACAATGATCTGAAGCACAAGAGCAAGTCCACCTCTGAATGGCTCAAAAGTAGGTTTTAGAGAGGCCTAGTCCTGACTTGAACCCCACTGAGGTGCCGTGGTAGGACCTTTCATGTTTGAATGCCCATGCTTTCATGTGGTAGGGCAGTTCATGCTTGAATGCCCTCCAGTGTGACTGAATTAAAACAATTCTGCAAAGAAGAGTTCATACAGTTCACAGCAATGTGAAAGACTGGAAGATGTTTCAATTGTTGCTGCTAAAGTTATTAAGTTTAGAGAGACAATTGCTTTTTCACATGGGGTGGTAAAGGTGCTAAATTTTATGTTCTCCTTGTTTTATATTACATTCTGTATAAAGATCTGAAACCATTTAGCTCAAAAAATGTGCAAAAATAGATTAAATCAGGAGGGGGCAAATACTTTATGGCACTTTATGATGGAAGGCTAAGGGCAGAGAAATCTGTTTAAAAAACATTATTGTAGAACACTTTCATGAATTCTTAAATAATTGTAAATGAAACCTGAAATTTGTATAATTTGGATGGGGATGTGACTTCTCTTTTAGACGGAAGAATTTTTTTTGTGTAGCCATGTGTGTCTGATGAAGCATTACTGCCAAAACCAAAAAAAAAGAATGGCATAAGTAAATTAATAAATTTTTACTGTATTATACAAATAATCATTTTCTCAGGTATATCTTATTCTAAAGCCTTCACTTTTTTGGATTAAGTTGGATTTTTGTTGTTTTATAGAGAAACGAGGTAAAATCTTGTCTGTGGCAATTGCACACATGCTGAACATTTTTTCTTTAATACATGTCATGCTGAAGTACATTTACCAACCCCTTCAGTTATCGTATATTTAATTTAAAATGAATTAAGATGACTCATTTCCCCATTAATCTAAACAAAATAATCCATAATTGTCAAGTGAAACGTTTTTAAAAATGTTTGCAAAATTTATTAAAAATCAAAAATTAAAATGTCTCTAAATATATAGATATTCAGACGCTTAGCTAAAGGCACTCCAAACAGGAGTGCAGGTGCAATGAACAAACCTGCCCCACAATTCACAGTGCATGTCAGACCAAAAGAAAGCAATCCAAAGAATTCTCCGTAGACATCTATGATCAAGTTGTGTTGAGACACAGATCTGGGCAAAATCATTTCTAAAGCTTTGAATGCTCCTATGGAAGAGACAAAAATTGAACTCTTTGGGCTAAGCTTCAAGAACTATATCTGGCAAAACCATCATCAACTGGTAATACCACCCCTATGGTGAAGCTGGGTGGTGCAGGCATCATGGTATGGGGGTGCTTCTTAGTGGCAGGGAGATTTGTCAGAACTGAAGAAAGGTCTCAAACTATACAGTACACAACCTGCCAGAGCCTTGTTGTATAAAATAAATTACAAGTATAAATGATAAAGAAGGCAAGGAGAAATCTAAAGGAGCTTTTATTTTTTAATTAATTTGCAAACATTTCTAAAACTTTGTTTTCGCTTTGTCATTATGGGTTACAGTGTGCAGATTAATCGCAAAAAAATTAAATTTAATCCATTTAAAATTAAACTATACTTACACATTAATTATAATTCAAGGGAGACCATTTATAATGAACAAAACCCATCATTAAGAAATCTTTTGTCCTTTGCTACATTTCTTGGTCTTGGTCAGAGGCACGGACATACCTCTACTGTTCTGGATTTCCCCTTGAGGTCAGCCAGCTCATCTCTGAGCTCATCCCTCTCATTCCTAATGCAATCAAAGTACTCTTTCTGCCTCTCAAAGGCCTGGCCAACAGCAAGGCAGGAAAGAAGAAAAGAGCCATGAGGAGAACAAGTGGAGAAGGACAGGCCACACTGATGCAGACAAGACATAATGGTCAACATGCACAGACTGCATGGTTAACATGCAAAGCCTACATAGCAGCAAGCATAGAAAAGTGGTATGAACAAGATAATGACACATGCTTATTCAAATATCAATACAGCTAAATCAGCTAAAAGTAGAGTGAGAGAAAAGCTGAGATTTAAGAGAAATATATAAATGTTTTTAATCCACTCTGGTCACCTTTACTCATATGTGTGTGCTGGTTAGAGCAGACCCATCAGATGTCACGGTGGATGAATTCTGACAAGCAGTCAAAAAAATCTGGCCAAAATTATATTTTTCTGCTGATACTTTGCCAGAATATGTGCGATTCCTCACATAGTGAATGTAACACTTTGATCAAACTGTTGGATACATCCCGAAGACCTAGGAAACAAAGTTGTATGTTTTTTTTTTGTTTTTTTTTTAAATCAGGGCCTAACTATCAATTGTGTGGTCCTCACCAATGTCTGTACAAAAACAAATAACTTCAACAACAGAAAAACAATAAAACAAATTTCGGTATGTAGTCATTTTTTTCCCCTAAAATGTACACCAACGTTCAGAAACCAGTTGGGGAAAAATAAGTATAATTCAGTAATATGTGGAACCACTTTTAGCAACAATAACTTAAGGTAAACATTTTCTGTAGGAGTTTATTAGTCTATCACATCCTTTTGGAGAAATTCTGTTTCTTTACAACATTGCTTCAGTACACTGATGTTTGATTGAATTCATTTACGCACAGCTGTCTTAAGATCCCGCCACAGCATCCTGATGGGGTTGAGGGTCTGTACTTTGACTTGGACATTCCAACACCTTGATTTTTTTTTCCTTCTTTAGCCATTCAGATGTAAATTTGCTGGTGTGCTTGTAATCAATGTCCTGTTACATGACCCAATTTCAGCCCAGCTTAAACTGATGGACAGATGGCCTCACATTTGTCTCAAGAATATTCAGTTATTAAGGGGAGTTCATCATTATCTCAAAGAATGGAAAGTTTCCAAGGGCCTATGGCTGAAAAACAAGCCCAAATCCTCACCCCTCCACCACCATGCTTGACAGCTGGTATGAGGTGTTTGTGGTGATATGCTGTTTGGTTTTTGCCAAACATGATGCTGTGCATGATTATCAAACATCTCCACCCTGGTCTCATCAGTCCAAAGGATTTTCATCAGTCCAAAGGATTGTTCCAGAACTTCTGTGGTTTGTTCAGCTGTGATTTTACAAACTTAAGTTGTGTTGCCATATTCTTTTTGGAAAGAAGGGGCTTTTTCCTAGCCACCCTACCATGAAAGCCATACTTGTTCAGTCTTTTTCTGTTTGAAAAACCTACAATAATAGCCAGCCAGCCCCAGAAACTGTCTCACCTCCTTTAAGGTCTTGGGTCTTGGGCAGGCCACAATCACTGCTGTCTTATCGATTTGGGGACACACATGATCATGGCTCAAGTGGAAGCCAAGATACTGTATTCCACTTGTCTAGATGCATACTTCTTTGGGTTTGCTGCATATCCCGCTGATCTCAAGATCTCAGGACAGCCCTCAGATGGTGAACGTGTAACTGCCAATCATTACTATAAATAATAATGTCATCCAGATAGGCAGCAGCATAAGCAGCATACGGAGTGGAAAAGGCCATTTTCTGAGTAGATATGGGAGTCAAGGGGATCTACCAATATCCCTTTGTCAAATCCAGGGTCAATTAAAAGTAAGCTGCACTTGATTGAGCAGTTCGTCAATGCAGGGAATTGGATATGTGTCAAACTAAGACACCATGTTGACTTTTCCAAAGTCCACACAGAACCAGACCAAACCATCTGCCTTGGGAACTAGGATCACCAGACTAGACCAGTCACTGTGGGACTCCTCGATTACCCCCATATCGAGCATGGCTGAGAGTTCCTCCCACACCACTTGTTTTTTGTGTTCAGGCAAACGATGGGGCAGCTGCACGCCACCACCCTTGGGGTCATCTCACTGTGGTGCTCTATGAGGTTAGTGTGACCAGGTAGAGGCGCAAACAAATTGCTCCAATGGAGGTTGCCAAATTCCACCTGTAACATGGCAACCTCCATGATTTAGAGAGGTGTTCTCCACGGGCTGGGGTAAATTGAGCCAACCATTTTAGATTCACCTCCAGTCCTAGCTCTTCCCTCTCCAGAACGACCATCGTCAAAGGCATGGGGCCTGCCGATAGAAGCGGGCTATGAGATGGTTCAGTGTTTTGTAGCGACCTAAACGCCCCACCATCTGATTATGATGAGCTGGCGTGAATAACATTTCCCCTCAGCTCTTTAGAACATATAGCTGGGTCATTTTTTCTTTTGTTTGAGTGTCCTGCATCATGTGGTATAATTTTCCCTTATCAGGGACAGGGATCAGCCCAACATTACTTTCACTTGGTTGAAGGCGTGCCTGAAAGTTTCATATCCTGTCTGCTCCAAAGGGAAATCCCCGAATTGGCAGTGGCTCTTCCTTGAATTCCCAGGTTTCCCAGCCTCGTTTAACCGGTAGAGGTGGAGGCGTCGCACTTATTTATAAGAATAATTTAACAGTCATACAAAAGCCGGTAGATAAATTTACAACGTTCGAAGCACTTTACAGCTCCATAAGTGTAGTCAATAATAAAAAGCCGTCACAGTCCCTT
>CM074918.1:22616889-22633628 GCA_037576815.1 Pangasius larnaudii | reverse complement strand
ATTATTGTAGCCCAGTTTGTGCTGATTCAAGTGTAATCAGAATTTACCCATTTATATTTTTATAAGCAAATGAAAAACGCACAAATATCAGGGCATGTCAAAACTTCTCCACGGCCCTGAAACACCCTCAGACCTCAGAGGGTTAAAGCTCTTAACATGAGTTAGCATACAAGCTAGAAATGTTAAAGAAAAATTCAGTCAGAATTAGCCAGTTTCATGCAAGGCTCATACTTCCACACAAAATAATTAGGTTTAAAAATAATATTGTTTTAAAAAACAATGAGGTTTGGGCACGCAGCCAAAGAGAAATAGAGAAGAAAGAGATGGCATGCACTGAAAACAAGCCCTTCTACCTTCAGCTCTTTAAGACCCTGCATATATCGCCCCTCTACATCCTGAATCTGGTCCTTTAGATCATAGATGTCCTGTTGAGGAGGAAGGTTTGAAATGAATATTGGTGAAAAGCAGAAGCACTGAAGGAAGAATATGACACATGCCTACTTTCCCTGGAATCGCTGATAGAACAGACAGCACTTTAGGGTTTAAGGGTTTAACAGATCCCTGTGCTTGTAATTATGTATATAAAACTATAATAGGTCATGTATTCCTGAATAAACTGTCTTGGCAAGTAAGTAGAAAATACCACTATATACCTTGGTATTCTGTATAAAATGCCAAAGACAAATGCCAAAGACAAATAAAATTTAGGAAGGTTGGACCATTTAAGAGTAAAGAGTAAAGATGTAGTAAAGATGTAGTAAAGAGTAGTGATCGTCAGAGTCGTGTATTAAGATCTGACATTGGTGTAGAAGAATTCTTGTTGTACAATAATAACAACAACTGTACAGAGAATTCTTTTACAACCAAAATATGAATCCGAGTTAATAACAAAATTCTAATATTAAATTGTATTAGTTAAATAACATCTTTGGATGACAAACAGGAAGGAAGCTATTGAAGAAAAACTATTTCCAACATGTGACCTTGATCCTGTTTGGATCAATACCAAAATATAATCAGTTCATCAGAATCAGAAAATCGAGAATCTAGGACACATAGATGGACCGACAAACGGATAGACCGATAGCAAAAAATCGTAGACAGCCAATAATAGGCCTTGGGTTCCTGAACATGACTACGTAAGTAACTCCTGTGTATGACAAATAGGAAGGAAGATCAACACCAAAGGATCAATACCAAAATCTAATCAGTTCAGGTTACACTGTTAATTCCATATAAATCCTACATACATTCAACCACATGTTCTTGAGATATTGTGCTAATGAGAATCTTGGACGGATGGACGAACAGACAACCCAAAAACATAATGCCTCCCTCACTTAGTGGCAGAAACATAAAAACAGTGATGGCCACTTGTAATTTCCGAAGCAACATACACATGAACATGGTCAATAATAAAGAGAATTGCATATCATATCTTACCCTTAGATCACTGAGAGAGGCATCCGGTTCGATGACAATGCTGGACATGTCCCCGCTGCCTCGTCTGGATGAAGTACCACCAAGAGAGGCCAGTGTGGCAGCAGAGAGGCCTGGAGTGGCACATCGAGATGATGGCTACAACACACAACATTAAATACATTTATAAGTATACAGCAGCAACATCCATTCTGTACAGTGATATCTTCATAAATTTCTACACCATTTACTCCCAGGACCTCAGAAGACACTCCAAGGTCAAAAGATATATTAAAAAGCTGAAATCACAGTCAGATTGTTAACAATGCTCAATGCTGTGTGAAATTCCTGCTAAAAGGATTTTGAAGCGATTCACTGATCATTAAAAATCCAGTTACGATTATCAGAATGATGCAGCACACAAAATATCGGTTCAATTGGACTGTTGGTTCCTGAGAAACAGCTATTTTGACTTAACTCCACCCTCTGACTCCCCCAACCTTTGGACATGTCCTCAGAACCTTGTGAACATGTCTTTCAAGTTTGGTTCAAATTAAGCTAGGTTAAGCGAAAAAAGAATTTCACTGTACTTTAATAAATATGTGACAACTAAAGGCTTCTTCTTCAATCAGGAATTACAGCTTTGAGTAAACTAGGCCCGCCTCCATAGAATGGATTGACATGTTTAAGTAATCAGGTCATCATCAAAAGTCCCCTTATAGATTAGCACAGAGATGCAGCATGACAAATTTCAGAGAAACGGTTATCTGAACTTAGCACTGGTACCTATGCATGACCACAGCATAACCTTATGATCTCAGAATCTTATGATCTCAGAAGGCACTGTATATCCCGTTCAAGTTTCATGTGAATCCATGCAACCAATCAAAAATGAAAACTGTTTGAAAGCTTAGAACTGACATGTGGCAGCCATTTTTTTTTTTTTTTACAAAAAAAACCATTAGAGCGAGAACTGGTTAGATCAAGGAATAAGAGCAAATATAGCTGCAATCAGTGATGATCAGCCCAAGCAATACGGTGCTATCGCCTCCCGGTGGGAGTTTAAAAACAATGCATAGTGAAACGAAAGCTGTAGCGTAACTTGTTTCGTGCTGATATGTTAGGTTAAGCCCAAGTCTAAGGCTTTACAACAGCTTCCATGTGCAAACATACAGCTAATACTTTTTGATCTAATGCATGAAAAAGATAAGAGATACATTTTGTTATCCTTATTAGCCATTAATTAATTGTAGTGAAATTATGTGTATTGAGCACCACTATTTAAGATATCAAGAATCGTTTCACAAGATTACATCAGCCATGTCTCAACATTATTCTGACCAAAAAATCCACATTAAATGCAAAATGACCTACTGACTGTCGGACAGAGCTAATGACTATCAATTTGAAAGTTGTCAACTTGATGAGAACAATATATGTAACGAGTTTGGTGACTGTAGGTGAAACTGACCTTTAGTCAAAAGGGGGCCACTACAGAGCCCCAACCCCCCCCCCCCCCCGCCTCCACGCTCACATCTTAGCTTTTTCCCCCCTACACCTAACGACCAACAACTCTGACATGTGTGCCAACTTCCATGAAATTTTAAGCACGCCAAGAGCCTTGAAACACCTGAATATACAAAGAAAATAGTATTAAAGTTTGATGCTTTACAACGGCAACACTATTTAAGATATCAAGAATCCTGTCACAATTTTACATCAGCCATGTCTTGACATTATTCTGACAAAGTTTGAGGCGATTCAGGTCCTCAATAAGAGGATTATTGCAAAGTTGTAAGTCACACACTTCCTGCTGCCAGTTGATGGCGTTATGACTGCGACTCACAACAGCCACATTCATTTGATCAGCCCCCAGTACCAAACATACAGCTCAAGTTTCATCTAAATGACTCAATGCACCCAGATGATTCCTGCTGTTTCCCCTTTTTTGCCATAAATTAATAGCCTTGCCATGGCGAAACCATTCTAGATATCGAAAATCCCTTCGCAATTTAGCATCCTTAATGTCTTGGCATAATCTTGACCAAGTTTGGTGAAAATCACTTAAATCCCCTAGGAAGAGCATTTAAAAGTTCAGAGTCTACACTCTTCACAAAATCCAAAATGGCTGACTTCCTGAAAATCCAATGAAGCTAATGATTTTCAGTAAGAACATTGTCTGGGTCAATGAGAACAATGTGTGTACCAAGTTTCAAACATATACTTACAAGTATGTATATGCACCAAGTTTATGTACCGTGTAAAAGGGGCGCTGCAGAGCCCCTCCACCACGCCCATGTGCTACCCTTTTCCCAGGCCCAATGGCCAGCAACTCTGACGTGTGTGCAAAATTTCATGAGTTTTTGAGTATGTTAAGAGCCCTGCCCTTAAATTAATAAAATAATAATAATCCTTAGAAAAACAATAGGGCCCTCCACACTTCCAGTGCTTGGGCCCTAATAATCCTTAGGAAAACAATAGGGCCCTGCAGACTTCAGTGCTTGGGCCCTAAAAAAAGAATTTTGAGCGTAAAGTTCTTTGATATACGTTTCTTGAGATATGAAAGCAAACCTTTAAAGTAACACAAAGTAAACACTTGCCCTAGAGCACCACCATTAGGACAACTGGGCCCTTCATGATTGCCTGAGCAGCGGGAGGGAGTACTACCTGTTGATAAAGTCCATACGACGTACGGTTTGGTGGGTATGATACTTTTCAGCAGGGAAACAGAAGAAGAAACAAAAGAAAAAGAAGAGGAAGAAGAAGTAGAAGATGAAACATCCTAACACAAATAGGATTCCAGCACTACATGCTTGGACCCTGTGGCAGAGGGGGCATGGTTGAGCGTCAGCTGTGGATGGAGAGAGGAGGTGGGTTGAACTGGCAGGTAACACTGCGTGTTATTACCTGCGGCCTACTAAAAGTACTGTGCAGTACTGTCTTAGGCACATCCAAAGAAATACTATAAAGCAAAGATGCCATCATAAAATAATACTATAAACAGCAGTAAACAGTAATAAACTAAACAAAGTCAATATTCAGTGTGACAACCCACTGCTTTTTTTTTCAGTAATTAGAATTCTGGTACAATTTGTTCAGTTTTATAAGCAAGCTGGCTGGTAAGTTTTACTAAGCATCTAGGAGAATCTGCCACAGTTGTTCTGAAGACTCTGACTACTGCAATTGCTTCTACAAATATTTCTTTGTAAAATGAAATTCCTTGATAGAAAATTAATGTTTGGAAACCTGCAGGAAAGGGTTCAACTCATATTCAACAATAATACAGAAGTTATAAAACAGACAACATAAAATAGCCAAAATAGTCCTGTATGAGCTACAGAGAGACAAAGCTGATGAATTCTGCACAAAACACACACACAGAGCATGAGCTTGAATGAGGTGAAAGCTGAAAACTTTTGAAGCTGTATTCTGCTTCTAATTTTCCATTAAGTTTATGAAAAAAAAGCACTTAAACTTGCCTTCAAAAGAATAAAGTGAGACCTGAAGCTCTAACAAAATCCTCCTATACACACACCCCGGATTCTCCAGTAGCAGAGGACTCATATGCCGCCATGGAAATCTCCCCACTCAGCAAAATCATTAAGTCCCTTGCCAGCATCTACCAAGCCAGACAACAAGCCTCCTTCGACCTGTGCAATGAGCAACAGCTGCGCTTTGAAGCCATTGCTCAGGAGCACATCACTGATTTCCTGCTGTGACCTCTCCCACCATTGAGCATGTGACGCTCATAAAGTTGGCATCCACTGATGATCTGGAAGCATTTGTTGAGCTTTTTGAGAGTGTGGTAGCTGTGTGGGAATGGCCGGAGGACGATTGGGCTCTATGACTCCTCCCCTTGCTGTGTGGGGAAGCCCAGGTCACAGCAGAACAGTGTTTACCACCGCCAATAGATGGACTGGTTGAGTGATTTTAAATCAAGTGGCTTTTCAAAAAACATGATTCATAAATTCATAATGTCCATAAGAATGCTCAGAATGAGGTTAAGTGGCTCAAACCCCTGGAATTTCCAGTATGGGGATGTCCCACATGCCTACACTGGTTTCTCCCAATTTGAATTACTCTACAGGTGCAAGACCTGGAGCATCTTAGATGTCTTTAGGGGACTGGATGGCTTCAGGCCGGATGACTCCCCAGTCCGAAGACATGGTTGACATCAGCTGTGGTTGAAGAGAGAAAGCAGGTTGAACCAGCAGGTAATGCATGATTGGTCCTACCTGTGTGTTATTACCGGCAGCCTACTTATGAGTGTTTTTTTTAATATGCCTGAGATAGACTAAGCTGACAAAGCATGCACACAACATAAACACTCACACAAAGCATAAACTTGAACATGAACAAGGTGAAAGAGGCAAACTACTGAGACTGCTTTGTTTCTCATTTTCCATGAAGTTTATGAAAAAAGTGCTGAAAAGTGTCCGCAAAAGAATAAAGCAAGCCCCAAAGCTCTGTCAAAATCAGTCTCTCTCTCAAGTTCTCTTATAGTCCTCTCCAAAAGTATTGGAATGGCAAGGTCAATTAAATTAATATTCTATACACCGGAGACATTTGGGACATTTGAGAAGGCAGATCAGAATTTCAGCTTTCATTTCCTGATATTCACATCTGTAAAACAGGATACAAATTACTTTTTGTTTGAACCTACCCATTTTTCAAGTGACCAAAAATATTGGCGCATGTGACTGACAGATGTTTCTTGTGCCCTGTTAAATTGATTATATAATCAATATAATTGAATAATTGGAATAAACGTTCAATTTACAGCTCTGAATGTCTACTCTTGGTTTGAGCCATCGTTTTCACCTGTGAAGACTGCATTTGTTGTTAAAAAGGATAAACCCTCATCAAGACCAGAAAGCTGTCTAATGGAGAAAATCAAGACATTTTCAAGCTGAGAAAAGAGGGAAAATCAATCGGCATTGGGCAGAGCCAATACAACAATTTTGAATGTCCTGAAAAAGAAAGAAACCACTGGCATTCAGAAATAGAACTCTTTGGTAGGGGGGAATCTTACTTGGGACAAATATGTTAAAATTGGTCAAAAAATAAATAACTAAACCTGCCCAATTTCAGAGCTCCTGAACAATTTTGTTTGAATTTTGCTCAGATATGTAGTGATATGTAGTGATGTAATATTCAGATATGTAATGCATTATTTTGCTTTTACTGATGTCTGTTGTTTCATTCAGTACTTAGGAGAATGCTGGATGTTTTAGAACAAACTTGTCAATATCATCCATAAGTGTGCTTGCAATACCTTGGTGCATTTCTGACACACCTTTCTAATTGAAATAATCTACTTCTGGGTAGTAGGCTGTTTCAAGAAGGCCTCTAATCTCCTCCTCACCCTATAATTATCCAATTTTTATAGCAATAGCCATAGCAGTCTTTGCTGTTCTTGTAGTTCCTGTTTTGAATCATCTGCTGGGAGTTTCCATGTAAACTATACTTTTACTCCATTTAAACTATACTTTTTTCCTGTTTTCATCAATAATTTTGCGCTATCATTTTATTTGGTTGCATTTTTCACTTTCCCCTTCTGCCGCATTTTCATTTTCTCGAAGAAAGCTTTTGTTTTTCAAAAGACAGCAAGCAGAGGCCATCCACATTGGATCTGTCTAAAATAATAATAGAACAGCAGCTGTGTCCATTCTAGTTTCAGTAGGGGTTAATGAGAACATAATTAGACACAGACCCACTCATAATGGTGACGACACTTGATCTAATACTAACTTTCAGATTAAATATAGAAAATATAGTCACATTTCCACAGTCTGATGTTATCTCTGGTCATTACCTCATCTCACTTAAAATGTGTCTCAGGAATAATATATGCATCTTGCCACACCACGTCACATGTCCTGCGACAAACGTACATTCACATCAGCTACCAGACAGAGATTTATTAATAATCTCCCAGAGTTATCAATTGGATACCGTCTGACCACACAGAACTTGATCAGTTAACTGAATGCTTACAGTCAATGTTCCACTACACTCTAGGTAATGTAGCTCCACTTAAAAGAAAAATAATTGGAGAGAAAAAAACTAGCATCCCCTGATATAACAATCACACACGTACCTTAAAACAGCACTCAAAAATTAGAATGTAAATGGTGTCAAACTAAATTGGTACTCAGTAGTATTTCAAACGGCATGAAAGGAGAGCCTCATAAGCTATAGAAAATCTCTTAGTGCTGCTTATATCAACATATCTCTCCAGAAGGTAACAAAAATAATCCTAGATTCTTATTTAATACTGTAGCATTAAATAAGAATTAAATAGGAACAAGACCACCATGGAAACACGCACACCATCAATATGGAGTAGTGATGACTTCATGAATTTTTTCAGGCAAAAAATTAAGATTATAAATTTAAAGCCAGACAATCTGAACTACCCCTGTAGATAACAATATAACTATATCAGATCAGCGATTAGAATGTTTTATGCCCCGTCGAGAGACCAAACTAATTTCCTCATCAAAATCTTCAACTTGTAAGCTAGATCCCTTACCTACATGTTACTTCAAAAAGATAACAAGCAAGTGAAACTCTTCTAAAAATAATCAGTTCTTCCCTTAGCACTTTGTATCTTTTAAACTAGCAGTTATTAAACCCCTGAATAAAAAACTGATCTTGACCCCTGTTAGTTGTCCATCTATAGGCCAATATCAAACCTTCCCTTTATTACCAAGATCCTAGAAAAGTTTGTATCACAGCAGCTATGCTCATACCTACATAGGAATAACATCAGTCAAGATACAGGTCTCATCATAGCACAGACACAGTGCTGGTTAAAGTTGCAAATGACCTATTTTTGGCCTCTGATCAGGATTGTGTATCCTGGTTTGTGTTGTACTTGTGTCCTTAGCTTCCACTGTTATGTTGATGACACACAGTTGTATGTTTCAGCAAAGTCAGATGAGAGACACCAGCTTAAAAAGTTTAGGAATGTGTAAAGGACAGTGGATGCTTATTAAATTCCTTCTACTTAGGAACACAAGTACTTGTACTAGTATCACATGCAGCTAGAAGTAAGATTTCTGATTACATAAGAACTCTCGATGGCCTTTCTGTTTCAACATGTGCAACATGTTGCACAACAAGACCTTAGTGTGATTATTGACTACAGTCTTTCATTTAAAGCTCATGTAGATAACATTACTAGGATAGCCTTCTTTCATCTCAGAAATATTGCTAAGATAAGAAATATATTGTCACTACATAATGCAGAAAAACTAGTTCATGCTTTTGGTACCTCTAGGTTGGATTATTGTAATCCCTTACTGTCCAGGAGGTGCATAAACAAGCCCGAGTTAGTTCAGAATTCAGCAGCATAAGTCCTTGCTCGAACCAGAAGATATGACCACATCACCCCTCTCTTATACACACTGCAGTGGCTCCCAAACAAATTTAGCACTGATTATAAAATACTACTATTTACTTATAAAGCACTGAATGGTCTTGCCCCACAGTACCTGAGCGGACTTCTCATCTTTTATGACCTGCCATGCCTACTTTGATCAAAAAGGTGCAGGCTATTTGTTGGTACCTCGCATAGTGAAGGCAGCAGAGCTTTCTCTTACAAAGCCATACAGTTATGGAACAGCCTTCCAATTAGTGTTCGGGAATCAAACACAGTCTCAGTGTATAAGTCTAGGCCAAAAAGATATTTATTTAATCAAGCCTTTTGTTAATAGTTTTTTCTTAGTTAAAGGAGCAACATCTTTGGATGTTGTTACCCCCCCACTCTCACGCGTCTGACCGCTTTATGTCCCAGGGTGCCCTCATGTCTGTGTTACCTTCTGGCTCTCCCTTTTAGTTATGCTGTCATAGCTAGTCTTGCCAGAGTCCCTGCTTGTACTCTGCACACAACGTACATTGTCCTTAACCATTACATGACAAGGAGCATACCTAATAATCAGTGCTTCTTTCTCTCACTGTCTGTCAAGCTACACATGCTACTTTTGAAATTCCAGTGATCCTGACCTCTTCTGCTCTCCGGACCTGCCTAATCCATCCTGATGCCCTCCTTCAGGTTGGAGTTCTCATCACTCCCTGCTGCTGGGGATGGCCCCATATGGACAGCCTAAATATGCATGAGATTACTGTGGATGGTACCACTCAGAAACCATGAAGATAGCTTTGGACTGCAGTTGATGTGAACAGTTTTGCTATGGTGGCTGAGGAATGCAATTGCTATGGTAGCTTTAGAACTGCGATTGCCATGAACAGATTTGTACTCAAAGCCTCCATCACTAAACAGTTGATACCTTCAACAAAATAGACTTCATGTTAAAACTATAATGAAATTCCTGGTTACACAATGGCACCTTTTGACTGTATAGCACACAGTTACAGAAAGGAATTATTTATAATTGCACTATCTGGTGTCATCCAGATGAGGATGGGTTCCCCTTTGAGTCTGGTTCCTCTCAAAGTTTCTTCCTCATATGGTCTGAGGGAGTTTTACCTTGCCACAACCACCTCTGGCTTGCTCAATAGGGATAAATTGAAAAAATTTAATTTTATATCCAGAATTTATATATTTATAAATATATAAATGTGACAAATTGTTTGTACAAATAAAAGTTTAAGTAAAAAATATTATTTTAACAGCAGCTTTGTGTTTAATGCTGTTTGACTGAGGAATTGATATGTTTTGTAGCTGTCAAAAATTCTGAACTACTGCAAATTGTGTAACTCATTTCCCCATTGTTTACTACTAGCCACAGACACATTTTTAGCCCACAAGCCTGAAAGATGTCTTTGCACAACTTCTCCTCTTTCTTCATATTTGCTTATTAGTTTTAACAACTAATGCAGTCGTTACAGACAAAACCCAGGGTAGACATGTAGAGCTATTACTTGTTTAAATAATCAATCTAACAGGGCAGACCTGGGCAACGAGAAACACGTCAGTCACATGTTCCAATATTTTTGAGCACTTGAAAAATATGTGGGTTGAAACAAGCTGTTCTAAGCTGTTTAACACATCTAGTTGTAACTTCAAGAAACAAAATCTGTAATTTGATCTTTTGATTTCAAACCCAACTGTCTTCAGTGTATGGCAAAACCAAAAGCATTTGCCTTGCTTTTCCAGTACTTTCGGAGGCGACTGTAAATTTTCTCACCTCAACGCAGCATACCAAATTTCAAATTAGGTGGAATCATGGTTTCTGAAAAACAGTTATCTGATCTTCGCTCTATGCCCTAAACTTTGCATATGATCTCAGAAGCTTGTCCTGTGTATGCCTTTAAGGTTGTGTGTGAATCCATGCAACACATCACAAGCTACTGCTGATTGAGTAAATTTGGGTCTGCCTCATAAGAACTGACTGATTGATTAATTGATTGTTGAAGCCATACATTTCACAAATGTCAACAAGTTTTCAATAATTATTGAAGTTCACCATCTCCTGATAAAGACGACACAAATTTTCTGAATATATGCTAAAAATCCTAGGACTAGTTCACAAAAGTACATTTTGCATATTATGCAAATTAGCAAAAAGTGTATGTGGGTGGATTTAAATGGCTCTTGTGCCTTTTTTATATGGGAGAACTCAAGGAATCCAGCAAAAATGATTTTTACTGTAGGTTACTCAGTTTGTGATAGCAGAAGAAGAAAAATAACAAGAAGAAACAAAAACAGTAGGGTTCAAGGCACTATATGCTTGGGCCCCTAATAAGCAGAAAAAGAAGAAGAAACTAAGTACTTTTGGTACTTGACTCCCTAATAATAAACTGAGAATAAACAAAACTGAATATAGATTTTGGTGCCAGTTTAAAAGATAAGGTGAATATTTGGCCAGAGTTGACCAAAAAGCCAAATGCAAATCCTTATTAAGGGCGCCATAATTGCAGAATGGATTCTTCATCATAGACAGTCCTAACATCATAGGGACTGTGGAAGTTATCCCCGACAAAAGCCCTGGAGATCCACCGAATTGTGGAGTAGGAACATAAACCGTAGCTTTAGTCTCATGCCTGGGTTTTATGCATAGGGCTCCTGATCACAGACAAAAACATAGTCACCTCAACCAAACAGCATCAATGTTTATATACTCACCCGACTGAAGGAATCTGAGTACTGCTTGTCACATTTTTCGTCCAACTAGAAGAAAAAAGAAACTGTCATCAGATTGTTTCTAATTTAAATTTTAAAAATGCTGGCCCTTTCTGCCTGCAAATAAGAGAAAAGTGGATCAAGTTATGTTTAGGGGTTGTGTAAAAGGCATCACAAAGCCGTTCCAACAATCACAGCACCTCAACATACTGTTTTCCCAAAACACAACCAAAAAAGCGAGAAAGAACAGGCTTTACAGTCTCTGCTGCCCAAAAGCATTTGAGACACACTCAATCAATCAAACAGGTTATACCAAACAATTCTCATTACTGCACAAACAAAGTGTGGTATAACTGTCATACAGTTGGCATTTTGTATGTTAAATTATTATATTTATATGCATGTAAATATTCAGACAAAATGATTATGAAATCCAAACTGTACATTTAGTAGCATACATTTAAAAAAGAAAAAGAAAAAAAAATGGTTTAGCCTTGAGACACACGCTTATGTTAGACACACATTAATGAGTTCATGCAGCAGGTCACTGCGCTGTAACTTACAATGTCCAGATCAGGGATGCTCAGATCATCTAGATCAGAAACAATACTACCTCTGCGGTTCGAACGGCTGAAATAGTCAGCGGCAGTCTCACTCATGTCAGAAAGTTCAGATGACTATAAGGTAAAAAATTTAAATGAGCAAGAATGCAAACAAAAAAGGTAGCAAGTTTGTCAAGTTCAAGGAATTGGGTCTGGGGTCATAGTTAGCTCACCACACTATCCCTCCTTCCATGTTTAATGTGATCCTGAGATGTAGTGCTGGCAGAATCGTCATCAGAAGAAGACTTGGAGATTGAAAAAATATCATAAAAAATAACAATCATACTAGCATGGGTCACTCACTGAACTTTAAGGGTGCTATGACAAATGCACTTTATTTGAATTGTGCCCTGGTATGTTTTCAGTTTGAAAAAACACATAATTCTAAACAAACCTTTAGTTTTAATGTAAAGGCTCTGTGTAGAAGCATGTTTCTTAGTTAATGCAAAGACTCTGCAACAGCATGTACTCCAAGACTAAAATAGCATGTATACCATAAAAAAAACACACTTGTTCTTGGTTTCTCTTCAGAGACACTTGCATAATGTTCATAATCACTAACTGATTTAAGTTATGCAAATAATCTTTACAAATATTAAGTCTTATGCATTAATAACAATGTTATGTGAGAATACTGCAATTTTGGGAATCTATTGACCCTATAGACATCCTGGCCGAGCTACAGCTTCTTGTCATTTAAAGACAAAATACACAAAACCTGTAACCTACTGCCACATGTTAGAGACGTTCATTATGTATAACTACATGCTGGTTTGGCATGTGGTAGTTAATGCATGGTGCAAAATGCTTACCACTGGACTACTGCGGGTGGAACTAGCACCAGAAGAGCACCAGCTGCATTCAGACGTCTGTAAATACAAGCATCCTATTCAGACTGCCTCCAAATTGTGGCCTTATTTTAGAAGATTGAGATAACCTTGTACAGTGAAAAGTTCAGGTATTGGGACAGTAATGAATATACAACATTCATTCACGTTGTATATTCGTGACACTGGTTTCATATTAAAAATTGGACGCCTTTTAAGCACACAAAGTCAGCTTGCATAGGTATTGGCACAAACTAGCAATTAATTTTAGATTTGAAATACAAATTTCATCTCCATGCCAGAGTTTTTGTACGAATTTGTATCATTCACGGTGCCCGGGAAAGATGCAGTTTACCAAACAATAATTGTAGTATAATTTAAGCACAGTATGGAGTAAATTGGAGTATAATTTCAGTCAATTACTACTGCTGTGAGAAAACACTGAAATTTTGGGCTATACAAGAATGACACTATCAAATAATTAATGTGCAATTAACATTTTTTGCATACAGTCAACATTTAACTAAACATAAATAAAATAAATAACATGCCTATGAATTCTACAAACAACCGAGAACAAGAAAACTTTCCTCTAATGAAAAACATTATGAGACAGCTGCTAATAACATTTTATTTATCTTTGTTTTAACTAGATTGGAATGTATATGAAGAAACATCTAAGCATTACTTTGTACCGCATATTCTCAAATGTACAATATTTCTGCTTCTTTGAGGCGGACCAGGGTCATGTGTCTCCATGACCTCAACATGTTACTCACTGTCTCGATTAGGGTGATCAGAATCACCTGCTTTTAGCAAGAATCTTTTAAGCATCAACTGTTTCACCATTGTCTGGTCAACCATGTGATTGTTGCAGAAGAAATGTTAATTTGGATTTGAATCGAGTGTATATGACTTATTTTCTCAGATAAAAAATGGATATTAAAGAGAAGTGGGAACCATTTAGCAAACTACATAAATCCAATTTTCATTCTTGTAATGTATTTTGAACACAACCACTGTAGTTGTAATTTGCTAGAAAACAGCGATTCCACAGCAGCGGCTATATGAATTAGAGGCTAGCAGCAGGTAGTGATACACCCCCCAGTGCCAGCTCGCTTAAATAGCTACATTTAAACACTGACTTTTTTCCTTCAGCATATTGTCTATATTCATTTAAAGAGATGTATTATGAAATAAAAGAAGGTGTAGAAAGGATCATTAATTAAGAGTTTTTACTGGTGAAATACTGGTATTCACTGGCTACGTGAAACCTTTTCCATGCAAAAAAAAAAAAGTTCTATATTACTTCACTGGCCAATATTTTTCACTGTATTTAAAACTAGAATTTGCAACACTTACAGCTCTGGAACCATATGGCCCATAGAGATCAGCATCACATATTGAGGCCTAAGAACAAAAATAGAGGTCCACTATTCAGCAAAACCATTTTAATAAATTATGTGACTCCTTTATTAAAAAAAAACGTTGTGTAAATAAAACCATGCACACTATTTTTAACTGCATGGGGAAAATGCATTTCATTTAATTTCTGATCAGTAGTTTATACAGAATATGAGGTGAGAAATAAAACTGAGAACCTATTTCGGGTAGACAAATCAGCAGACCAAGGGCCAGGGACTAGCAGATATGTGTCTGGGCTAACTTCCCTTCTAATACTAATAATAATCTGGTGCTGATGTGCTAGAAGATAAAATATTTCTTAATTTGTAAAATATTTCCTTATTTTCATTGCTCTGATATGCATCATTCTGTCATAGTATGATGACTGTATTCTCAAAATATTATAACTTTTTTCTTGCAAAATTACAAGTTTATTCTTAGAATATTGAGTTTTTCTGAAACTATTATATATATATTACAGATGTGGCCTTTAAGAATGAGCGTTTTTTTAGTGAATAATAAAATTATTCTTGAAATATTACAACTGTAATCTCAAAATCTTTTTATTTTTTAAACAGTGGCTCTAATATTATAGGCACCATTTCTAGCCTAGTTATTGTTGGTAATGTACACTGGAGCATTCATTTGTCTGTTGGATTGGCCATTGAATTTATGATTTGTCCACCCCAATATTCCTAGTACAAATATTTATTAGAAAGAATACACGTATTTTGCTTCATTATACCTGCTTTTTGTGGTGGCACAGGGTCTAACAGAAATAATATAACTTACAAAATGGTGTGACCCTATATAAGAGCATGTTATTATATAGATTCATTTCTACACGCAAAAGCATTTAAGGATAGACTGACCATGCTGAAGCTACGCATCAGACCTGTGGAGGTAGTGCTGGAAGCCTGTAAGGGGTGGGTGGGGGTTGTTGAGGGTTAGAGTACAACATTGTACTGTTCAAAAGGCATACGCACCCTTTCTTTTATACTGAATTTTTAAAATAAAAAATAAAAAATTAATAAAGATATTTTTTTATGACTTTTTGTCTTTAAAAACGATTTAGATTTCCAAACATTACTTTTCAAACAAGAAAATTAAATTATAGAAAAATGTTTGTATGTCAGTAAAGAAGCTAATATATGAAATAATACACCTCTTTTCTCTCTTTTTTTTAAAAAAAATATGTGCCTAAGACTTGTACAGTACTGTGCATACTTGTACATGAATACACACACACACACACACACACCTATACTCTTAAAACAAGTGTTGAAAAACTTTCAGCCTTGTAACTACTATGTGACTACGAAATAGTTTTCAACAGACAGAAGAAAAGACAAACCCGGGGCTGATGGGTAGAGACATTGGAGGATATAGGAGGGGGGGGGTTGGAGCTCCTTAGACTGCTATATTTCCTTTGGTCATAATACAATCCTGTCTATGGTGAGGATATATAAAAAACAAACCAGATCAAAAGCGTGCAGATAAATATATAATGTGCAATATGAACAAAAATAAGATTGTGATTATAATGTTACACATTGCTTCTTGTAGCAGTTCTACAAAAATTACCATGCTCACTGAACACAAATCAACTATTTGTTTGAATGCTCAAGATGCCTCTAACAACCAATTAATGCCTGAAGCTAGCAAAAAAAAGCATGAATTGGTCACATGAATTATTCTCACTTAAGGACAAATAACTGGTAAGCAATATGTTAATCAAAGCAAGAGGAACTAGGAAAAGTTATTGAAATACATGGTACTCCATGGAGTACCAGAAGATTTTATGAAAATGAAAATCTGGCTGCTTCTGCAAAACATGCTACTACTGGGTTGGGGTTAGATCTTCCAGAAGGACAATGATCCAAAACATGCATCTAAATACACACAAAATGGTTCAATGCCCCAAAAAAACAAGCTTGTTACATGGCCACCCCCATCTGCTGACCTAAACCCAACTGAAAATCTGTGAACTGAAAAAGAGAGGACATAAGACCATGAAAGATCAGGAGATAATCTGTAATAAGGAGTCGTCTCTGATTCCTTGCGGTTTTGTCCTTTTCATTTTCCATAATACATTTCACTTAAATTATATTTTTAATCATATTTTCAGTGTAAGAGTAAGTTAATTATCCAAAGGCATTTTTCATAAACCCCCCCCCCCACCCCCTTTTAAATTTAACTTCACAATGGGTGCTAATAATCCTATGTAGAAGAGGCAATCTGAAAGAGAGTGACTGTAAAGTGGTAGTGGGAGAGAGTGTAGCCAAACAGCATAGGATGGTGGTGTGTAGGATGACTTTGGTGGTCTGTAAGAAGAAGAGGTCAAAGATAGAGATAGAGAAGAAAACCAAGTGGTGGAAGCTGAAAAAGGAGGAATGT
>CM074918.1:22606706-22616789 GCA_037576815.1 Pangasius larnaudii | reverse complement strand
TTTGCCCAGTCTCTTTCTTATGGTGGAGTCATGAACATTGACCTTAACTGAGGCAAGTGAGGCCTGCAGTTCTTTGGGTGTTGTTGTGGGGTCTTTTGTGACCTCTTGGATGAGTCGTCGCTGTGCTCTTGGGGTAATTTTGGTCGGCCGGCCACTCCTAGGAAGGTTCTCCACTGTTCCATGCTTTCGCCATTTGTGGATAATGGCTCTCACGGTGGTTCGCTGGAGTCCCAAAGCATTAGAAATGGCTTTATAACCTTTTCCAGACTGATAGATCTCAATGAATTTCTTTCTCATTTGTTTCTGAATTTCTTTGGAACTCGGCATGATGTCTAGCTTTTGTGGATCTTTTGGTCTACTTCACTTTGTCAGGCAGGTCCTATTTAAATGATTTCTTGATTGCAAACAGGTGTGGCCTGAATGTGGCTAGAGAAATTGAACTCAGGTGTGATAAACCACAGTTGAGTTATATTTTAACGGGGGGTGGGGGTGGGGGGCAAACACTTTCTCACACAGGGCCATGTAGTTTTGGATTTTGTTTTCCCTTAATATTAAAAACCTTCATTTAAAAACTGTGTTTTTTGTTTACTCATGTTATCTTTGACTAATATTTAAATTTGTTTGATGATCTGAAACATTAAAGTGTGACAAACATGCAAAAAAATTGGAAATCAGGAAGGGGGACAACACTTTTTCACACCACTGTATATACACACACACACACACACACACACACACACACACACACACAGAGCTTTCACAGTTTCAGGGCCTAATAGTTTCAGAGATGGAGTCTAAGGATTAGCCTCTTAAGCACACTTGCATTCCTCATCTTGTAACTACACATGCTCCTATTACTTCATTGCAGTTACTGAATAAGTCATAGTAGTAACTAGGCTTGTGCAATACAACAATATTATCATCCTTAAATGCCACCCATTCAGCAGCACTCTTGTCTGAATCATCATTCGTGAAAAGACCCAAAAATATAAAAATTATCCCAGAATGGCAGAAAGTTTGGCAGACAACTTACCCTGGAGGTCTTAATAAGCCCTCCATGAATGGCTCCCCTGACCATGGAGTCAGAAATGAGGAAAGGTTACACCAGGGTGGCAAAAATATGCCAAAGAGCAGCCTTTCTCTCACCAATAAAATGGCAGACAAAGCAACATATGAATCTGGAGTGACTTGCGCAGGAAATTCTTTGATATTAACAGACCTTGGACGTAGTTGTTTGTGCAGTTCCCTCATTTAACTGAGAATCTTTTAGTTTTATTAAAGTTAAATAAAAATCTATCAGTGTATGTTCAGCTTAGCTAACATTAGACACACATAGATTTAATATCAGTTAACTATAATCGTGATGCCACTAGAAAATTTCAACTGATAATGGTCAGCCCTTATGGTTTTCAGGAAAGAGAAGAAAAAAAGACTAAGATTTAATTTAACCCAAAAGATTAAATAAGCCTACAATAAAGTGCCAAATGTAACCCTTTAAAAATTATGTTAAGGGTGATGACAATTAGTAATTAAATATGCTGATTTTTTTTGTTTTTTTTTCTCTCTTTGCTCTCTTACGTAATCAACACTGAGCAGCATCAACAGAGAAAAATTCAGCCATGTGAACATTACACAAACACCTTATAAAGGGATTATATCATTTTTACTGTGCAGTTTACTGTGCATTACTGCATCACTTAAAAATCCACCATCCAGCACAGTTTTCACGATGGCCATAGCTCCTGACTACACAGCTGATAATATTATTATGTCTCCACTACTCTCCTTAAATCGGATATTTTTTAGGCTACCATTTACAGACAATTAAATAGTTTATCATGATATTTTATAATGGAAAAATCACAATCAGGAAAAAAATATATATATTGCACAAGCCTAGTAGTTATTGGATAACAGACTCTAACATGAGCAACACAATAATAAGCTGGGAGTTTAAGAGGTTGAATGATACAGTAAAAGTTGCAGAGACAAAACGTTAGACAAAACGTTAGATTCAACAAACTGTTACAAACCCTGCAACTTCTACTGCTGTGGACAGACATGGCATCATCTTCCAGGCCCTTCTGAGGAAAAAAATAGAGGCATTGGGGATTGGGGTGAGGGTTAGAGAACAAAGCCAACTAACAAAGGGGAAACAAGAGAACATAGCCGATAACAGGGGGAAAATAGTGAAAATGGAAATAAATAGAAAAGACAGGAAACAGATACAAACTCTGCGACTCTGGCTCCTGGATTGATTGCCATGATGGGCCTTTTCTGTGTCAGCCTGAATTGGTGTAGAGGACAGATCAGGAACGAAGCAAAGGAGTGGAAGAAACAGAGAAATTAACTTAGAATGGCAAAAAAATAATGAACAAAGCCTATTAGAGATTCCGCAAGTTTACCAAAACAACACATGCAACACAACTCTGTTAACCAGTATTTTCCCTTAAACAAAACACACTTCTGTCATTATGTAAAAAATAAAACATAATGGGGTCTCCTAAAAGCAATCTACCTCAATCTACACTGTCTCGATTACAGACGGTTCAAAATGCAGCAGCCAGATTCTTAACAGGAACTAAGAAAAGGGATCATATCTCCCCTGTCCTTGCCTCATTGCACTGGCTCCCTATAAAATTTAGAGTTGACCTTCAGATCCTTCTTTTTGCATACAAGGCATTGCATAATTCTGTCCTGGATTATATTTGTGATCTTATTAGGCCATACACAGCCTCAAGGTCATTAAGATCTTGTGATCTTTTATCTGTCACCCATTCTCATTATAAAACAAAAGGTGACAGAGTTTTCTCAGTAGCTGCCCAAAAGCTGTGGAAGAGTCTACCTTCGAACATCAGAGCTTCTCCATCACTGGATGCTTTTAAATCCAGCTTAAAGACTTATTTTTACTCTCTACCATTTGAGTGATGCTGTGTGTACTTTGAATAGTTGAATTGGTGTTAAATTGTGTTTTATGTATTTACATTTTAATTGTTTTTGATACTTGTTTTGTATTGATATTTTTATTTATTTATTTTTTTCTCTTTTAAATTCAGATTTTTTTTATTTATTGTAAAGCACTTTGGATCAACTAACGGTTGTGTTAAACTTGTGCTCTATAACTAAAATTTGCCTTGCATAAAAGCATTTCATATAAGGTGGACATTCAATATGACCATACTCAGAACCAGTTTATGGAATTCCCTTTCATTACTGTAATAACAGAACATTTTCCCTCAGCAACTAACAACCAATATGAAGGAAACTTTTTTTTATCTTGACTAATAAAAAGCAAAGGGGAAAAAAGGATTGTTGATGCATAAAAGTGCTGATCAATAGGAGTGGGAGAAATAAGTGTTTGTACAATGCTCTGGTGTCATGTCAGACACATTTTGTCCCTTGGTTTGGGGTGTTTTAGTTGGGCTTGGATTTTTTTTTTTTTTTTTAAGAAAGGGTTTCTGTCTACCCTACTCCATAGTCCAGATATTTGAAAAACACAAGAGGTTGTTGTCACATTCAGAGAGTAATCAGTAATTGTCTGATATTCCTGCAGTTATTTTAATTTTGCCGTAGGTCTCGTGGCAGCCTTGTCCTTTTGTAAATTTTGGAGGGATGTCCTGGTGACGTTCTTGGTAATGTCACTGTGGTGCCCCATTTTCTCCACTTTTTGATGAATGGTCTTCACGGTATTCCATGTTACAGCTAATGTTTTGGAAATTCTTTTGTACCCCTCTCCTGATTGATATCTTTTGACAAATAAGATATACTTTATAAGCTCTTTGTGGACCATGGCTACAACAGTCAAATGAAACCAAGAAGATATCAAGAAAATTCTACAGAAAAAGCTGGTCTTTATTTGGCATTAATCAGAATAATTTCACTGATGTATAATAGTTACTTTTGAATGCAAGAATGTGATTGATTCATTCTGAACACAGCCACATCCCCAATTATAAAAAGGTGCACACACTTATACAACCACGTTATTGTAACTTTTTAATTTTTCCTGTTTTCCCCTACAATGTTTGATTGTTTTTCACTTAATTTTTTATGTTGTAATTTCACACTGAGGTTGGAAAAAAGTTCTGACATGATTGATCTTGGGTTCATTTTTTCATCACAAAAACCTGCCATTTTAATAGGGGGGTGAAGACCTTTTTTGTCCACTGCCAGCTTGAGTAATGAGGACACATCAAGAATTGTTTTTATAATCAAATGATAACCCCCTTAATCAGAATCAAATCTAATCATGAGGCAAAGATTCAGAGCCATTTAAATATAGAGTTAAACCATCACACTAATCTGTTTTGCGCATGAAAAGCCCACGATAATTTACGTGCTGAAGGATCCCACATTTTAATCAAGATGCCAACTGAAAATTTACTGCTAAACAGCAGTCAACATTTACACCAAACACAACCTAATTGAAGGAAAAAAAAATCATTGCTCTCCATGATTTTCATCTAGGGCTAGTGTAATGGGTTGAGAAGTAGCTGAACAGAATTTTTTTTTTTTTTTACATTTATGGTAATTGGCAGATGACCATATCCAGAGCCACTTATTTCCTGTTGACACAGTTCCTGTTTTTGAATCGTTTGCAGGGAGGTTCCTGCCTGTGTCAGCATTTAAACTGGGTGCCGGACATAGCAGGAAATCTTAGGGTCTTGGGCAAGCATTGGTTTTTAAAGGTAGTTTTTCCATGTAAGCACTAATGATATACACCTTCGTCAGTCAGAGGTTATTAAGAATAACAGTCTAGAGGTGTGTAAATTAGTGAAGGCGATGTCTGATGCAGTAATACGCTCTGGCCCTATCCCAATTCAGTGTGGTGAAAAAGCAGATTATGGTCTTTGAACTGCTGGATGTACAGGTGGTGCTCTGAAAACAATGCAGGATTTACAGATAACTGGAGTAGTTTTGAGGGCAAGGCTGACCTGTTAGGGCGGGACTAACTTGGGAAGGTGCTGCTCTCATTTCTTGCAGCATAGCTCACAGTCTCAGAACAGGCTTAGTTTATCGGTGACAATCCAGACAGAGCAGACAAGAATGCTAAACCAAGAGTTTGCTAGCTGCACTGAGTTGTCACTCAGGTTCCACCATATTGAGACTGTGACCGTTCCCAAGCTAAACAAAAATGTAGAAATACTCAAAGTTTGTTTTAGTAACCTAACTAACATGAAATAAGATCATACTGAATGCACAACCAGCACCGTCGATCTGAAGCCAAGACTGTTAAATGCTAGATCTCTTACATCTAAAATGCTTATTGTTAATTAACTATTACTGATCAGGGGTTAACAGAAACGTGGATTAAACCAAATGAGTATGTAGCATTAAATGAAGCTAGTCCTCCTAGATACAGTTATATACATCAGCCCTGTTAATCGGAACATAATAATAGGACCCACTCATAATGGTGATCACGCTTGATCTAATACTAACGTTCAGATTAAATATAGAAAATATAGTCACCTTTCCACAGTGTGAAGCTATCTCAGATCACTCTCTCATCTCATGTAAAATGTGCCTTAGTAATAATATATGTGCCGTGCCATGCTGCTTCTTCTTCTTTCGGCTTTTCCCTTCAGGGGTCGCCACAGCGAATCATCACTCTCCACCTATCCCTATCTTCTAATGTACCGTGCCATGCTACCATGTCAAATGTTCATTCACATCAGATACTGCACAGCGTTTTATCAATAATCACCATCTGACCACACAGACCTCAATCAGGCAACTGAATGTTCTGATACACTCTAGATAATGTAGCTCCACTTAAAAGAAATCAATATGAAATAAAAAAAACTAGCACCCTGGTATAGTGATCACACACGACGTACCTTAAAACAGACCACTCAAAAATTGAACGTAAATGGTGTCAAACTAAATTGTAGTATTTCAAACAGCATGGAAGAAGAGCCTTCAAAGCTATAGAAAATCTATTAGTACTGCTGTATCAACATATCTCTCCACCCTAATAGAAGATAAAAAAAAATAATCCTAGATTCTTATTTAATATTGTAGCAAAATTAACTAGGAATAAGACCACCACAGAAACATGCACACCATCAATGATTAGAATGGTTTACTCCCCTTCAAGACATCAAACTAATTTCCTCATCAAAAATCAACTTGTATACTATATCCTTTACCTACATGTTTCTTCAAACAAACAATACCAAAAGCAATCAAATCTCTTCTAAAAATAATCTGTTCTTCCCTTAACTGACCTCAACCACTGTCAGATGTCCAACTATATGGCAATATCAAACCTCCCCTGTATATCCAAGATCCTAGAAAATGTTGTAGCAGAGCAGTTATGCTCATACCTCCATAGGAATAAAATTCTTGAAATGTATCAGTCAGGAGTTAGGCCTCATCATAGCACAGAGACAGTGCTGGTTTAAGTGGTAAATGACCTACTACTGCCCTCTGATCAGGGCTGTGTATCCTTGCTTGTGTTGCTTGAACTTAGTACAGCTTTTGACACCACTGATCATACTATTCTCCTTGGTTAGACTTGAAAATGTTGTTGGAGTTAAGGGAATGGCCCTCTCCTGTCTTATATGATTGATCATTATTAGATGTAGATGTAATTGGTGACTTCTCTACACATACTAAGGTAAGGTTTGGTGTTCTGTAAGGTTCTGTTTTAGGCCCATTGTTTGTTATCTATCTATCTATCTATCTATATTTATATAAATATATTTATATTTATATAAATATATTTATATATATATATATATATATATATATATATATATATATATATATATTTACCAGAATACTTGCCAAAACGGGTATTTTAAAAAAAGAGGAATCAGTTCGGTGTTCACGCTCTGTCCGAGTTGCGCCTCTCTCTCTCTGAATGTGTAAATTGGCAAGACAAAACACCAGCAAATGATAAACTTTCACTCTATGATGGTTAAACTTAACAGTTAATCCGCGAATCACATGCATGCCGAACCGTGGGGCCTGGTCCGTACAGATCACGGATCATCTATGATCCGTTGCACCTCTAATTTCAATCCATTTAATTCTGTCAAGACAGAAGTACTTGTACTTGCACCACATACAGCTAGAAGTAAGCTTTCTGATTACATAGTAACTCTGCCCTTAAAAGGACAAGCCTTTCTGTTGTATCTGTTTTGCAGCAGTAATAGACCTTATTGTGATTATTGACTACAGTCTTTCATTTGAAGCTCACGTGGATAATATTACTAGGATAGCCTTCTTTCATCTCAGAAATATTGCTAAGATAAGAAATGTCACTACATAATGAAGAAAAACTAGTTCATGCTTTTGTTACCTCTAGGTTGGATTATTATAATGCCGTATTGCCTGGATGTTCCGGTAGATGCATAAACAAGCTCCAGTTAGTCCAGAATGCAGCAGCAACAGTCATTACTAGAATCAAAAGAATGACCACATCATCCCTGTCTTATCCACACTACACTGGCTCCCAACCAAATTTCGCATTGATTATAAAATACTACTATTGACATTTAAAGCACTGAATGGTCTCGCGCCACAGTATCTGTGTTACATTCTGGCTCTCCTTTCAGTTATGCTGTGATAGCTAGTCTTGCTGGAGTTCCTCCTTGCACATTCTGGCTCTCCTTTTAATTATGCTGTGATAGCTAGTCTTGCCGGAGTCCCACCTTGCACTCTGCACACAATGTACATTGTTCTTAACCATTACTTGACAATGCACATACCTAAAATCTGTGTTTCTTTTCCTCTCTGTTAAACTACACATGCTAACAGTGACCCTTACCCCTTCTGCTCTCCAGACCTGTCTGATCCATCCTGAAACAGGGAGTTTTTTTTTTTTTTTTTTTACCTCTCTACCGTTTGCCTCTGGCTTACTCATTAGGGATAAATTTATAAATGTAAAATTTATATCTGGAATTTTGCGACAACGTCCATTGTTAAAAGCGTTATACAAATAAAAATTGAACTGACTTACATTTTTCTATAGAATTGAGCAGTTGACGGTAAGTTCCTTGCTCAAGGGCCCAGCAGTGGTAGCTTGGCGATACTAGGATTTGAACTCACAACCTTCCAAACGAAAGTCCAATATCTTATCCACTGAGCTACTATGGCCCAGATAGTGGCTCCCCCTCCAAAAAAAGTTAATAGTTAACTATATAGCTAATAACGCATTGTTTTTGATGCACTGATTCATTTTATAGTATCACATAAAAAGAAAATGTAAGTATCTATGAAAATTTTGCTGTCGTGTTTGTGCAAATTTTGCAAACAAAGCTGAGTTTTTAAGTTTAATTGAACAAATGTATATTTGGAACCAATTCATTGTTGCTGGAGTAGTTTGTCTTTTTCTTAACTTTTGTTAGCATGCAGGAATGTATGAAAACATAAATCAAATGTCATAGAATACTCTTAATAATAATAATAATAATAATAATAATTATTATAATTATAATTATAATAATAAGTTTATTTTATATAGCACCTCTCTGCACACTCAAGGTCGCTTTACAATATGGAAACATGACAGCAGACAAAGAACAAAAGACAATAAACAAGAAATCCATGGCATGAAACAGGTCATACAGTCAGATCAGAAAAACAAGAAAGAAAAAGATGTGTTTTAAGGTGGGTTTTGAAATTCTGTAATGAAGAATGATCATGCATGTTTTTGGGAAGAGAATTCCAGTGTGTCGGAGCAGAGAGACAGAACGCTCGTCCACCAAACGATGCTAACCTGTGGCATGGAATTAACAGTAGACCAGTATCTGAAGAGCATAATGTGCGAACTGGAGAATAAGTATGAATGAGATCAGAAATGTATGGGGGGGCGAGACCATGAAGTGCTCTGAAGGTGACGAGGAGAATCTTGTATTGAATACGAGAACGAATGGGTAGCCAATGAAGTCTGTGTAGGATGGGATAATAATTCTGGTATTATATGAGAGGATTTCTCAGAAAACGTGAGAACCCTAGCTTATTTAATGATGTGTTTGGTAGACCATAGAAAAGAGAATTACAGTAGTTGAGTCGAGAAAAGATGAAGGCATGAACCAGTGTCTCAGCGTCACTGATATTTAAGAAGGGACGTAAACGAGCAATATTACAGAGGTGAAAGAAGGCAGATTTAGTGAGTGAAGAAATGTGAGGCAGGAAAGAGAGAGAGGAGTCAAAGATTCTTTTATCTCAAAAGATAATTATTGCTCATGTTTGATGAATTGTATTATTACTAGCTCCCCAGCCAATTAAGATTTTTAGCATTCTGTTTCATGTAATGGTGTTGCTCATTCTTAGGCTTTAAATGTACACAGACTTGATTATGGCACTTATCAGAATGCCAGAGCTTTATTTACTTTAACTTGTTTTCCCTGCCACTAAGGGGAAATATTTGTTTTGTGCCCAGGTACCCCTAGGCCTGAGGCTGGTAACACTGACACATATAGACAGTTATCTGAATGAAAAGTGCACTCCTTCATTTGCCCTGCTGGTGGAATTGGTCTATGCAATCACTTTGATCACTCATGCTGTTTTGCCAGTTATCAGCACAATGAGCTAGTTTAGACATCAAAATAAGCAACATTTCAGAAATACTGCTAAGAAATCCCCACTGAGAGTCTGTTAAAACAATTTACAGAAGACATGGCTTTGCCACAGAACTGTCAAAAGTTTTAAGTGCCTGTTGGAACACACATTCATGAATCTGTTACAACGGTCATGTCCAAATTGAAACGTGTAAAAATGAATATGTAAAAATGACAAAACACTGTTCCTGAAAATAATTTGTGGAGATGTAATTGAAAATGTAAGTAAAGTGTAAGTATGGGTCCTTTCCGATTCAAATGGAAATGTGAGAGGTTAAAAAATGTACTACAGTTAGCCACTGAAATGCCGGAGACATTTTGCCTTTTTTGAATCCCTGGTATGATGCCCACCCAACAGTCATAGACAGTACAGTCAGAGACAGACAGAATTAACCTAATGTTTGTGAACAAACATTTCCCTCTGAAAACGTATTTACAGTCAGGTCCAGAAGTATTTGGACAATGACAGTTTTTGTGATTTTGCCTTTATACACCACCACAATGGATTTGA
>CM074918.1:22593148-22606606 GCA_037576815.1 Pangasius larnaudii | reverse complement strand
AATTTGAGTTTTGAGAACATGGGCTCCAGACTTCAGGCAGTCATTGACTGCAAAGGATTTTCATCCAATTATTAAAAATTATGGTTATATTTACAATTATGTCACTTTGTCCAAATACCTTTGAGCCCATGAAAATAGAGGAATTCTGTTGAAAATAGCTGTAATCACAAAAACCCTGTCATTGTCCAAATACTTCTGGACCTGACTGTATGTCATTAATTATGAAATGTGCACCAGAAATTTAAATATTTCTTTTAAAAAAAAGGAATTAAACCAAATAAATTTGAGTATTCGGTATACTGTCAACTGTTCAACAACATACATTTGTGACTACAATCAGCAAACTACATGCAAGCATACATGCTTCATACCATTAATGGCAGTGGTTTTGCCTTTTGTCGTATATACCATATTTGTTAGAGACTCTCATAATGTATCCAGTTAGTGAACAAACCCACACATTTCAAAACTAATGTCATACCATCCACTGCTGAATTTGTCCCCACTTTTTACTAGAGGATGAGTGGTGGTACGTGAACTGTGAAGGAAAAACAAAGAAGAAAAATCTTTCTGCAGCTCACTGGAAAAAAATGTGGCTTGTGAGTTTATAAAGGGGAAAAAAAATAAATGAAAGTAATTTCAGGTTTTATTATACAAAATGCAAAGAAAAATAAGTATTTGATCTGATATTTAATAATGCACAGTTTACAAAATGTTCTAAAACTGTAACACAAGACTAGTGACAATGTAAACTACATCATATTTAAACAGGAACAGTCAGATGTATGTTAAAAACAAACTACAGAGGTTGAATTACCTATAACTATATATTTTAAATCATCACTTCATAATGCAAGAATACACAAAAGCAATACCACCATTAAAAATGTTTATTTAGATAAAGATGAGACTCCACTTTCAAACTCCTCTCTCAGTCAGACTCACCCTTTGGAAAGAACACCACCAACCAACAATCAAAACATTTTTAGTAAAACTCCTTTTGTTCTTCCACCCAGCAATCATGGTTATTTGGAGAAAAATCATTCCATGTAAGTAATACATTTTTCATAGCATCACAGTGAACTTGATCACATGCAAAGACAAAAACAAAAAAAGCTGATATTAAAAACCCATAATCTTAAAGAAAATAATCTTAAAAAAAAAAAACATACTTTATCCCATAGAGGACTGCAAAAGGGTCAAGAAAACATACAACATACAAACTGGACATGACAGACCTATGTGAATATTTTACCATTATGTGCAGAAACTTCTTGTACCTCTGTTGTGAGTATATTTGGGTATGTCAGAAGAAATGCCATTTGAAATGTTCTCCCTTTTTTTCTGTACACATTGGCATTTTTTTTTACCATACCAGTCTATATATATATATTGCGAGCATGCAACAGCCTGTTACAGTTGCTGTCCTTCCTTTTCGTAATTTACCTATTATTTTTTTATCTTTCTCTTTTAAATTTTTATTGATAACCAGTAATAAGCTTTCCCCTCTCTAATCATGTGATTTGAGAGAGTTTTTGTCTTAAGTTTCGCCACGGGACTTCTGTTTTCAACTCTCCGAGTGACTGCAACCGGCCGGCATTTTTGATCCAACTTTGTATCGAACCTTAAACATCCCTGATGAGATATGAAGGAGGACAGTGAGATGATGCAGAGGTGGAAGAAAACGGCAGAGAGGAAAAGTTGAGTGGAGCCAAGCAGTGCGCAAACAGAAGGCGAGGAAATATAAACCGTATCTCTCGTCTCTCATTATGGGTAATGTGAGGTCACTGGACAATAAGATGGATGAGCTGACAGCTTTAGTAAGAAGGGAGAACATCTTTCGTGAATGCAGTCTGATGTGCTTTACGGAGACTTGGCTACATGATGGCATACCCGATTCCAGCATTAATATAGACGCTTCAGTGTAGTCAGGGGAGACCAGAGAAGAGAGGAGTGCGGTAAGAGGAAAGGAGGAGGACAACATGTGGTGCCACCCGGGTCATGTAACTGTGAAAAAGCATGTTTGCAACTCCGATACTGAATTTTTGGCTGTGGGGCTTCGCCCATACTACATGCCCAGAGAGTTCTCTCACACCATTTTAATCGCCGTCTACATTCCTCCATCTGCTAATGCTGCGGGCACATGTGATCTCATACACTCAGTCACTGCCAAACTTCAGACCTGCCACCCCGACGCCTTGTACCTCATCTCGAAAACACTTCCCACCTTCACTCAGTATGTGGATTATAACACCAGAGGTGTCAGGACCCTAGACTTCAAATGTTAAAGCGACCTACAGCTATTCAGCCCTCCCCACGCTAGGCAGGTCAGATGACAACCTGATCCATCCTCCTTCCAACATACAAACCCCTGGTTCAGAGGCAACCTGCTGCTGTCAGGAAGGTGAGGAAATGGTCTGAAGAAGCCAATGCTGCCCTGCAGGAGTGCTTTGAGTCTACTAACTGGGAGGTGCTCTGTGAGCCACAGGGAGAGGACATTGACCAACTGACTGACTGAGTCACGAAATATATCAATTTCTGTGTCGACTTCTGCATGCCCCTGAAAACTATCCACCGTTTCCCTAACAATTAACTCTGGGTCACCAAGGACATTAAAGCTGCTCTCAGTGATAAAAAGAGGGCTTTTACGACTGGTGATTGGGAGGAAGTTAAGAGGGCTCAAACACTGCTGTCTGTCAAGATAAGGGAGGGAAAGGAGAAGTACAGGAGGAGACTGGAAAATAGCCTACAACAAAATAACTTGAGGGAGGTGTGGAGAGGCATGAGGACCATCACTGGCTACAAGACCGGCAGCTAGGTGTTGGAGGGCAACACAGACCATGCTAATGGGCTTAATAGATTTGATGTGAAGGACTCCGGCAGCAGGGAGCGTGGACAAGGTGGGAGAGCGCATTGCAGCGCAAAGTCACCTGGTCAAACATCATGCAGGCAGACTTCCATCGTGTCCGGTTCCTGGTGCAGGCAGTCTATGACGCCCTCCCAAGCCCAGCAAACCTTCACATCTGGGGGAAGAGCGAGACACCCTCCTGCCCCCTCTGCTCCGGAAGAGGCTCACTAGAACACC
This sequence comes from Pangasius larnaudii, assembly GCA_037576815.1. Taxonomy (NCBI): domain Eukaryota; kingdom Metazoa; phylum Chordata; class Actinopteri; order Siluriformes; family Pangasiidae; genus Pangasius; species Pangasius larnaudii. The sequence continues at coordinate 22,603,521 of CM074918.1, read as the reverse complement.
TCCTCAGCAGCTGCCCAAAAGCCCTGGCTGATGGTCGCTATCGGTGGCGCCATGACCAGGTGCTTAAAGCAATTGCGGAGAGTATAGCCTCAGCCATTAACACCAGCAGATACCATCGCACTCCGAGGACAGTCCCCTTTGTTAAGGCTGGAGAGAGACCTACGGCAAGGCCACAGGCAACAACAGGCCTCCTTCACACAGCCCCCGATTGGCAGCTGCAAGTGGACCTGGGAAAACAGCTGAGGTTCCCACAGCATATCGCTCCAACGTCCCTCCGACCAGACATGATCATAACATCTGAGGCCACAAAGCACTGTGCCATGGGAGGAGAGGATCGAGGAAGCCAATGAGCGGAAGCGTGGAAAGTACCAGGAACTGGTGGAGGAGTGCAGAGGTAGGGGCTGGAGAACAGTCTACGAGCCCATAGAGGTCGGCTGCAGGGGCTTTGCAGGACGTTCACTCTGCAAAGCCCTCGGACAGCTGGGTGTTACAGGGACGGCCATGGATTAAGAGGGCTGATCCGTGGGCTGCTACTGGGACACAAGTCGGGGCTTGATCACCCCCGGCTGGGTCGCCTGGGTGAGGGTGTCTGTTGCAAGACCCAAAACACCCTATGACCCCAGGAAACAACACTGATGATGCATCCCAGTGCATCCAGGAGATGTTTCTTTTAAGAGTTATTTAATTACCGTTACCACACTGGACACTCAACATTTGTCATTCCATTGCACTAAAATTAACTTCACACCTGATCTAAACTATCATCTTCACTGGTATAGTTCTACATCATTATTGGTATGTTTCCTTATTCATTTTTAATTTATTGATTTACTTTTTTTCATTTTTGTACATATATACTGTATAGATATATATTTATTTTATTTTATTCTTTCTTTCTTTCTTTCTTGAGAGCAATTGTAATGTGGCAATTTTCCCCTGGGATTAATAAAGTTCTTTGAATCTTGAATCTAATGGTTGAGAAGTTGTTAATTACCTCTTTCTGTTGTCGCTCCAGTTCTCTCATTCTGATGTCACGTGCTTCTGCCCTGGCAGCTCGCTTTGCTGCAAGTCTGGCCTCTGCCTACAGAACAGAAGAAACCAAAATGGCACAATAAGCAAACACTTAGCTAACACTTTCTTTTGTTTTCCCTTAATAATAAAAACCTTCATTTAAAAACTGTGTTTTGTGTTTACTCATGTTATCTTTGACTAATATTTAAATTTGTTTGATGATCTGAAACATTAAAGTGTGACAAACATGCAAAAAGATTGGAAATCAGGAAGGGGGACAACACTTTTTCATACCACTGTATATATTATATGGACTAGGACCACTGATCTTTCTAAAAATGTTCTGTGGTTAGAGCACCAGGATCACAAGTGAATGCTTTCAAATGTACATTTGATCATATCTTAACTCTCAGTCTAGATATGCATGATATAACAATTTTGCGGCCTATGTGGTCTTACACTGTCACAATGTCCAGTGACATTTACTTTAATTACATTACACATTTTGTGTAGGCATTGTCACTCAAAATATGTCAGAAATGCATAATTTGGAAGTAAAACCAGGTAGTTCCTGGGTTCGAATTGTTTGCCGGGAGTTTCTTGCTGGTGTTGGCATTTAAACTATAAACACTTAAACTATTCTTTTTCTCATTTATAATTTGTGCTATTGTTTTCATTTGTTGTGTCTTTCACTTTCCCCTTCTGCCGCATTTTCATGTTCTTAAAGAATGTTTTTGTTTTTTTTGTCTAAAGACAGACAGCGGAGGCCAATCACGTTGGATCTAACAATCTCAAGAAAGCTTCATCTAAGGTGTGTTAAAAAGGTAGTTTTTCCACATAGGCACTAATAACATATACCTTCGTATGTCATAGATTAGCATTGAAGAGGTGTGTAAATTAGCGAAGGCAATGCACGAAGCAGTAGCATGCTCTGGCCCCATCCCATACCAGTGTGGCAATGTAGCTTAAAGCAGGTTACTGTCGCTGAACGGCTGGATGTACAAGTGATGGTCTGAAAACAATGTGGGCTTTACAGAACTGGAATAGTTTCGAGGGCAAGGCTGGCCTGTTAGGGCGGGACGGTATCCATCCCACTCGGGAAGGTGCTGCTCTCATTTCTTGCAGCATAGCACATAGTCTCAGACCAGGGCTAGTTAATCAGTGACAATCCAGAGCCAAGGCCAGGGACCAGACAAGGAGGCTAAATCAACCGTCTGCTAGCTGCACTGAGTCATCACTCAGGTTCCACCATACTGAGACTGTGTCTGTTCTCCAGGATAAACAAAAATGCAGAAATACTCAGAGTTTGTTTCGGTAACCTAATTAACATAAAATTAAATCATACCCAATCCACAGCCAGCACCTTTGATCTGAAGATAGGACTGTTAAATATTAGATCTCTTACATCTAAAGCACTTATTATTAATGAAACTATTAGTGGATATTATTATGGATTAAATCAAATGAGTATGTAGCATTAAATGAAGCTAGTCCTCCTGGATACAGTTATATAAATAAGTCTGGTCTAACTGGCAGTTAAGGTGTTGTTATTTATAATGATAATCTAGTTGTCAGTCTAGGAGTCACACAAAAACCTAGACATAAATTCTACGCATTTGAAGTACTTTACACTAACATAACATATTTAGCCCCCAAAAATAAGTCTACCCAGTCGATTCCACTAATTACAGACCCCCCTGGGCCATATTCTGAATTCCTTTGCGAATTTGAAGATTTCACCTCAAACCTGGTTTCTTTAGACAAAGCATTAATTGTTGGAGACCTTAATATTAATTTTGATAATCCAGAAGTCCCTCTGAGAAGAGAGGTTGTGTCCATTCTAGATTCAATAGGGGTTAATCAGAACATGACAGGTGGTCACACTCTTGATCTAATCTTAACATTTGGATTATATATATAGTCACATTTCCATAGTCTGAAGCTATCTCAGATCATTACCTCATCTCTTTTAAATTGTGTCTTAGTCATAATATATGCACCTTGCCACTCCACAGCGTCAAATGTACATTCAAGTCTGCGACTGCACAGAGTTTTATAAATACTCTTCCACAGTTATCTATTATGTTTGGATCACCGGCTGAGCCCACAGAACTTGATCAGGCAACTGAATACTTAGAGTTAACGTTCTGCTACACTCTAGTTAATATAGGTCCCCTTAAAAGAAAAATAATTTGAGAGGAAAAACTAGTACCCTGGTATAATGATCACACACACAAACACCTTAAAACAAACTACTAGAAAAATTAGAACATAAATGGCGTCAAAATAAATTGGTGGTATTTCAAACAGTATGGAAAGGGAGCCTCATGAGCTACAAATCTCTGCTAGAATGTGTCTCTCCACCTTAATAGAAGATAACAAAAATAATCCTAGATTCTTATTTAATACTGTAGCAAAATTAACTAGGAATAAGACCACCACAGAAAGATGCACACCATCAACATATAGTGGCAATTACTTATTGAAAATTCAAAAATTGAAAATATCAGAGGAGGGGGGAAAAAATCATCAGACTATACATTTAAAAAACAGACAATACCTATATCAGATCAATAATTAGAATTTTAAGATTAGAGTTTTACTCCCACTCATGAGGCCGAACTAATTTCACAAATTTCTTCATCAAAATCTACTTGAGTACTATATCCCTTACCTACATGTTTCTTCAAAGAGATAATACTAGAAACAACCTCTTCTAAAAATAACAATTGATTTCCTTAGCACTGGCTATGTATATAAAACTTTTAAACTAAACTTAGCAGTTATCAAACCCATGATTAAAAAAACCTGACCTCGACCCCTGTCAGATGTCCAGCTATAGGCCAATATAAAACTCAGAGATCCTAGAAAATGCTGTACCACAGTAGTTATGCTCATACTTACATAGTTATAACATGCATGAAATGTATCAGTCAGAATTTAGGCCTCATCACAGCATAGAGACAGTGCTGGTTAAAGTGGTAAATTACTTACTACTGGCCTGTGATCAGGTGTCTCCCTGCTTGTTGCTTGACCTTAGTGCAGCTTTTGACACCACTGATCATACTATTCGTAAACATGGTACTAGCTTCCACTGTTATGCTGATGGCACACAGTTGTATGTTTCAGCAAAGGCAGGTGAGAGACAACAGCTTAATGTGGGCTTCTGGGAGCGATTCACTCAAACTGGTGCCGGCATTAAAAAGGTAAGGCAGTGGTTTGCTTGTGGTTTGCCCATGGCAGTTGAAGCACTCGTAAAAGGCTGCTCCAGATGAACTAAAAATAACGGAGAGACGGGTTTTGGCATCATGCGCATGCGATGAACTGTCTTTACCGTTAAGTGGTCTTTGATAGATAGCAGTAAAGCGTGTAAATACAGTCAGGTCTGGAAGTATTTGGACAATGATGGAGTTCTTGTGATTTTGCCTTTATACAACACCACAATGGATTTGAAATAAAGCAATCAAGATGTTATCGAAGCGTAGACTTTCAGTTTTATAATACGAGATTCCACAAAAATATGGCATTTACCATTTAGGAATTACAGCCATTTACAACAAAGTACCTCCATTTTCAGGGGCTCAAAGGTATTTGGATAAGGTAAATAGCTCTGTACTGTAATACGCTCGTTCATGTTGGGGAAATGAATTGAAGAGCATGGCTGATTAAATCTTGCAGATACCGCTTCTGTGATGAGAAGCAGAAGGGGTGGTCTGCAAGTATCTCGAGAGTAGTATAATACTGTAAATAAAGTTTGGGCTGTTAAAGAGTTCTTCTTGCTCTGGTTTCTGTCTGTCTCTTGTTGGCGTTGTTTATGCTATCCCCGGTTTGGGGTTTCTGTGGGTGATTGTCTGTGTGTCTTCCTTTTGAATGCTTTATGTTTGTGTATTGCTCAACACAGCAAGTGTGTGTGGGTGTGTGTGTGAGTGTGAGCAGCAGAGGTGAGAGTTGGGCTACACTCCTGGAATCCAATGTCAAAAAACACTTATTTTGCTACATGATACCTGTGTGTGAATACAAGTTTAAGGGTGCATGAAAAAATAAACTATATATTTGGCTGGTTATTAGACACGCACCTCTCCTGGACCATCACTCAAGTGTGACCTGGGAGAGATGACATGACTATATCACACTGACCAGAGTGAGTGAATGATGAGCTCTGTAGATAAGTAGACAAGTTATGAATGATGAGCTCCAAAGTTTCTGACTTTCAGGAGACAGGAGGAAAAAGGAATGTGTATGCCAGAGAGTGTGTCTGTGTGTGTGTTTGTACATCAGAGTGCTCCCAAATGACATACCAGTGAGCTGTTTCTGTGAGTTTTGTGACTGCTGAAGGAAAAAAAAAATTATATATATGTATATAAATAAATGAAAAATAAAAGGTTATGGGTTTTGGTATATCCATAGAATGAAGAGATTCATATAATAACGGCCCAAATACATGGTTTTGTAGCTTATTTGGGCATTCATCTGAATGTAGCCATTGTGATCCACACAGTGAACTGCAATCGCTACTGGGTAGCATGTTTTATGCTGGGTGTAAAAGGTCTAATCCATTTAAATCAGCTTTTGACTTTGTGCTCAATGTATTGCACCATACAGTAGACACTGTGTAGAATGTCCGTTTGGACATTCAGTCTGCTTAGTTTGCATAGTTTTCTTACATGCTTGGTTCTATGATATCAGTTGTTAGTGGAGCAGCGAAAGAGAGTAAGTGCGAGTGTGTGCACGCTTTGAGGGAGAACTGATTGTGCTGTGCAGTATATACAATTGCATTTTTGTCCTGGATATATTTTATGGTTAAGTGTGTCAACGTATTGGATAAGTGTGAACTTTAAATCAGATAAGTTATGCAGTGTATGCTTAGTTCAGAACACTGTGTACATATCTGTATAAGTTAATAAGCAGTAAAAGGACTGACGTTTAGTAAGACCGTAGTGATTTTAAATACGGATTGCCCTCATTATTCCATAAGTAAGCTCAGACTACAGAGACTCATTATGGCAACTACCCCTGTTGAGTTGTTAGGAAACAAACACCCTTTGTATAAAGAACCCATAGCAAAGTTAACAAGAGGCATGAACACAAACTAGCCAATTGAGGGATCATCTGATGTGTCCTTATGCATGAAGATGGAAACGCTAATCAAAAATCATAAAGTAAAAGATAAAAGCAAGAAGAGGGAAGCCAAGAAAGAGACAGAAAGAGAAGTTTTGTCACTGTTCAAAAAGGAAGGAGAGTCTCTGTAGAAAAGCATGAAGCAAGCAAGAAAGATGTTGAAAAATGATCACAGAAAATCAGAGGAGAAGTACGCAGGAAAGAGAGTGGGGACTGGCATTGTCATAGAGAAAGAAAAGAAAACCCTTACACTGGCATTTAATTAAGAGAAGCTATGGAAAGTGTGGGGGAACAGGAGTTAGGCAGCACTTTGTGGGTAGGAGAGGATGGAGATGAGGAAAGGCTGAGCCAAAGTATAGTGAAGAAATAGATGAGGTGATAGATAAACTAGATTGTCAGGTAAAAGAGACAGCAGACCGGATTAGACAGCAGAAAAAGGGAAGAATCAGAGAGGCAGCAGTTAGGAATGAATACCCATTATTAAAAAAAGGCAGCAAAAGGGAGTATTAGGTGGACAGTTGTATTTTGAGGAAAGGGAAGTGGAAGAGAGAACACCGTTAAGAACAAGGGTTGGAGAAGAGAGGTGCCTAAGCACAAGGGAGCAGCTCAGACAGAAAAATTATGGGCAGGGGAATTGCATATATTAATTAAGGGAACACAAGGCCAATATGTGCCCTGGGCCACACAGGACCTTGATGGGCTGGTCTCACGTCTCTCCGAAATCCACTGCAGATCAAATAAATTGATATAAATTTTTGAAGATGAAAATGCTGGAAAGTCACTTGCTGTGGGAGACAAAAAGCAATTATTAGCAAAAAATTCTGGGAGGAGCTAAGATGGAAGAACTGCTTACAGCAGCAAAAATGAGAGGGGCCGTAGGCACTCCACAGATGGATGAAACTGCATTTGATCCAAGTCGACCAGCTCTGTGGTGGGTGCTAAGACATGAGTACCCAGCCCAAGTGGACCCTAAAACTCAAAAAGGAGAACAGCTGGGGGAAACAGAGAATCCAAACAAGACAACTGAAAAGGTGGAAACAAGAGACTGAAAGAGATCCGGAAGGTGATCCCCTAATGACCACATTGTTCAGAAATGCTGTGATGGATGCCATGCCTCCAGCAGCAAATAGCACGCTTGAAGAAGGGGTCATCTGAACTCTAAAACACACAGGGAATTCTGTGACCATGTGGCTCATGCAGTAGAGCATTTCAGGAAAATGAACAAAAACTCAGAGGGCAAGAGAGAGACATGTAATGAAACTAGCACAATTCCAGTTTGAAGAATTAACAAGCAAAGCAAAGAAACGAACCCAGGTACCAGTTAAAACCAAAGAAAAAGAGGAAGCAGACTCTTCAATTGTGATGGCTCCACTGAATGTGCCTCCCATTCCTGCTGCTCAATTAGCTCCACCAGCTGATATGTCAAACCCATAGGAAACCCCAATGCCAGTCATTAATGTGTACACACAAAGACTAAACCCTCATGGCTGGAACAGACAAAGATGACGGAGAAGCAGAGGTGTTTCTTGGGTCCAGCACTAAGGAGAGCCTCCAAAAGGCCCAGTAAACCCATGGGGTGGGCCAAACCAGGGGTACTAGGGATGCCCAGAGAATCCTACAGGGGAGGGTCAGCATCTTAACAACTGAGGCTGATCAAGAACCTATGTTGCAGGTTAATATAGAGGGAAAATGTACTCCTATGATGGTAGACACTGGAGCCACTTACACATGTGTAAGTCCAAATAATGCCTCTCACCTCCCCTTGTCTGGTAAATTTGCAAAGACATTAGGATTTTTGGGACAGATGCAGCTAATTCATAGGACTGCTCCAATATGTTTACAATCCTCAAACAAATGGTAACATTGTCCATTTTTATTTCTGAGCAAACTCCTATTAATTTGTTAGGGAGAGTTGCATTATGTAAATTGTGACTTCAGATCTGGTGTTCACCTGACGGAACATATATAGAACACAGGGTAATAAATAACCAGATGCTGATTAGTAAACCTAAAGCAAATGTATACTGGATAGGAGAGGTAGAAAGTGATGTAACGCTGAGTGTTAAAAAATGGCAAAAGTATATAGAGGCACAGATCCCAGGTGCACAATTGCCAAAATCCACCCTACATTGCACTATGACACACAGTTAGACATGTGAGAAAACATGGCTAAAAGAAACATGTAGTGACAAAAAGAAACAGCTCATTGCATACTATAGCTCCAAACTGGATAGTGTATCCTCCGTGTTATCAACAAGGGCTAGCTGCCTTATACTATGCTTATGAAAAAAGCATTCACTTTAACTATGGGCTACCCTGTAATCATTTAAACTCATCACAAAGTAGTGGAACTAATAGAGCGAAGTAGATTTGTTTTGACTCAGGCACATATTCAGATCTATTCTCACTTATCCTGATGTAAGTATCACATGTTGCTCTACAGTGAATCCTGCTGACATGATTCCTTAAGAGTTTGAAAGTAGCCCACATGACTGTGTAGCAGACTCTTTAGCTTTCACCCGACTCAGACCAGACCTTGAGTAAACGCCTCTGGCTGATGCAGACGTCAATTACTTTGTAGATAGTTCATGTTTTAGAGACCATTTGGGCAACCATGCAGGTTATACGAGAACCAGAAGATATGACCACATCACCCATATTATCCACACTACACTGGCTCCTAGTCAACTTTTACACTGATTATAAAATACTATTATTGACCTCTAAAGCAAGTGGATGGTAGTGTGCCGCAGTACCTGAGCAAAATTCTGGTCTTTTCTGATCGGTCATGCCTAATTCGATCGAAAGCGCAGGCTATTTGTCGGTACCTCAAAGAGTGAAGGAGACAGCAGGGGGAAGAACTTTCTCTTACAAAGCTCCACAGTTATGGAACAGCTTTCCAATTAGTGCTCTGGACTCAGACACAGTCTCAGTGTTTAAGTCTAGGATGAAAACCTATTTGTTTAGTCAAGCCTTTTGTGAATAATTTTTCTTAGATAAAGGAACAGATCTAGAGAGTTCACGGGCATAGAGTGTTTTGGTGAACTGGGATGTTTGGATGCAGTTGCCTCCCCCAACCACCCACCTATCACTTGGAAACCACTCACTGCTGCTAAGGATAGTCCCATATGGACAGCCTAAAGATACATGAGATTATTGTGGATGCTACCACTTAGGAACCATGAAGATGGCTTTGGACTGCAATTTCTACAGTTTTGCTATGATGGCTTAGGACTACAACTGCTGTGTTATAGTTTTTCACTCAAGTTTCCACCAGTGAACAGTTGATAACTTAATCTTAACAGACTTCATTTTAAAACTATAATGAATTTCCTGGTTACACAATTGCAGTACTTGACCATGTAGTACACAGTTTTAGATGGGAATTGTTTATAATTACAGGTGTCACCCAGATGAGGATGGGTTACGTTTTGAGTCTGGATTCTCTCAAGGTTTCTTCATTATATTGTCTCAGGGAGTTTGTCCTTGCCATTGCCACCTCTGGCTTGTTCATTAGGGATTGATTTATAAATTTAAAATATATATCCAGAATTTATATATTTCTGTAAAGCTGCTTTGTGACAATGTCCATAGTTAAAAGTGCTATACAAATAAAATTGAATTCAAATTAATTTTAATAGATGCTTTGAACTCTCTGATATTAAAAGACAATGCCAGAAAGCTCTGAAAATTTTCAAGTCAAAAATGAAAATAGTCAAAAATGTCTCTTCTGGTTTTCATCAAAAAGAAAAAAAAGCTGAAATGTTTGACCTAAAAAAAAAAAAGGTCCTAACAATTTACAAAACAGACACAAGCTACAGATCACAAATGACCATGAACTTTGATATTGGTTTGACAGAAACCTCTAAACAAGCTAACAGTGTTAACAAAATGCTGGCTCTGTCAAACCAACATAATAATTAACAATAAGAAGAAGAAGGACAGAATGTTGGCTTGTAGGACTCGTGGATCATGAGATATGGACCAAAATGTAAAACCCTGTTGGGTAGAGCGGCCTTACGGGTTCGCCTGCTACCAAAATGATGGCAATACTTGCCGAGTTGTTAAGGTGTAAAGTGATGTTTATTTACAGTGCACCAGTGAGAAGTCCAAAATGAAAAGTCCCAGGGGGAAAAAGGGAAAAAAAATTACTACTTAAAAAAAAAAAAAAAAAAAAAGAAAGAAAGAAACTATATACAAGACTTGCAGCACCTACAAATGTGCATTACTTCGTAATAGCTCCT
>CM074918.1:22577352-22593048 GCA_037576815.1 Pangasius larnaudii | reverse complement strand
GTGGGTATGAGTGTGTTTATACTGTTCAGGATGCGAAAGTGACGTGAGTGTGTGTGCGGCATGTATGCGAGCGGCGTCCAATCCGGCGTGTGTGTGTGCACCCACCACGCCATAGCGGTAGACGGAGGAGAAAGTGAGAGTGTAAAGACTGTGTGTGTATCGGGATGCTGATCTTAGGGACAGGTCACTCTGTCACACCTGTGTTACAGCACCACCATTAAGCTGATAATACCCATCTTGGTTGCCTAAGTAGCGGGAGGGAGTACTATCTATTGACCAAGTTTCATGTACGTAGGGTTTGGTGTGCACAATTTGTTTAAAGGAATAATAATAATAATAATAATAATAATAATAATAATAATAATAATAATAATAAAAGCTGCATTTTCATGGGCCAAGCACCCAGACTCGATGAGTGACACAGTCACAGAAGCACTACATTTGTTGCCTAAGCAATCAAAGGAAAGCAGAGCCATAACTTTAGGCAAAGGGATTCAAGAATTATTTGTAATTTCACTCATGATGTGTATGTTATGACCACAGAGGGTTGTGGAATTCTCCAACTGTAGGAGGAAAGGTCTAGATGAACAAATGGTCAGCAAGGTGGCACTGCTGCTGCAGCTGCCACTACTGCTGTGACCTGTGGAGTTGTCTGTTGCTACTTTGACCTTTGGTTCTGATTGCTACTGATTGGCAGCTGGTTCTTCATGCAATTTTAAAACATCTAAGGTATTTATGTTTTTTTTCTCATCAGTTTGGGCCTTTTTTCCCCCCACATGGTGCAAGTTTAGACAGGTCTCATTTTGGTGAAGATTGGACAAAATTTGGAGGAGGAGGAGCAAAATGGCAGTTAAATGGAAGCACATGGGCATGTAGTTCTAACTTTTGACCAGTAAGTGGCACTGTCACAGAATTTGTTGTATAGCCTTATGGCATAGTGCTAAAGAGGCCTACCAAGATTTGTGTCAGTGTGCAAGGTCGTTGCTGAGATATAGCCTCACTTCCTGTTTGGCAGCTTCATCGTCAGATTTGTTGGCACGTTATGGGCAAACCATTTGGGATATCAACATTCATTGGATAACTTTTGTCCAGGTTGGTCTGAATATGATGTATATCAAATTAGGTGTTGATTGGGCATACTTTACAGGAGGAGTAGTGAAAAAACTGTTTTTGACAAAATCCAAGATGGTCGACAGGAAGTACACTTGAATTTCAGATCTTGGTGTGTGTTCACTTCAGCATACCTTAGTGAATTATAGGTTAAAAAATTGTGAATTTAGCACGAACTCTTCAAATGATGTAAGGAAAAAGAAAAAAAAAAGTTGTTACAGTTCTTGACCACAAGGTGGAACAGTCACAAAACATCCTGAGTACATTCATGGTGTGGTCTTGAAGATAGGTAGATATATGTAAACTTTTGAAAAGGATGATCGGAATAAATTATTTTGTTTAAAGATCTTAAAGATCTTTAAATTTAGTATTGCCCTTCAGATGCTACACTGGATATTTACATGTTTCCCAGGAGACAAAATAATAACACATCCTGTTCAAATGTTTACACCCCCCTGGCTCTTAATGTATCGTATTGCCTTCTTGAGCATCAGTGAATGTCTGTACCTTTTGTAATAGTTGTGTACGAGTCCCTCAGTTGTACTAAGTGTTTAAAGATGGCTCTCAAAATCACATTGCCACTGTTGGAAAGGGGTTAAAAACTGTTTTTTCACTACTCCTCCTACAAATTTTCTCCAATATTCACCAAATGTGGCACACATCATCTTCAAAGTAAGCCTCACAAAAGTTATTAAAAGAATTTTGATTACTCCAAACAGTTTGTCCGTAATGGGCCAACAAATCTGACAACAAAGCTGCCAAAAATGAAGTGAGGCTGTCCCTCAGCAACAACTTTGTGCACTGACATATCTACCACAAAACATAAAAACAGTCGTTGAACATCCAGGTAACAACACACAGTATTAATAATCAAGCGAATGTAAACTTTTGCACTGGTTCATTTGGGCAATTTCAGTTATTACTGTGTCTGTGTTTAAACATCTGTTATGTGAAATACCTTATTAAGGGCAGTACTAAATAAAAAAAACAATACAATTTTTATGATCCATCTTTTTTTAAATTATCAACATTGTGCAGATTATGCAAGGTGCATGTAAATTTATGACCCCAACTGTATATTTCTTTTACATGAATGAATACATCCATTTTTCATTTTGTTGCTCGGGAAGTGTTTAATATATGGGGGATCGTCACTGATACGAGCACTATGTGAATAAATATGGCTAGTAGCAGCAGTTAAACATCTTTTTTCCCAATGTGAAGTGACCTGCATAGAAAATCATGGACATATGTACCCGGATGGTACTAAAATGATCAGACAACTGCTGACTTTGGTGACTCCAATGTGGCTGAAATAAAATCACATCCAGTAGCACATCCAGAACTAGCAATGGTACCCCATGTAAATTTAATTCCATACAAATAGGGCTTTACAGAAGTGATCTTACGTCTGCATTAAAGTCAAACTTGGCATTAAAGTCAAACTTGATGCATCCGCCACCAAAGTCTACTGTTACTAATTTGTATATACCCTTAAACTATACTTCAAATGTGAAGGAAGCTATTTCAGACACTTGACCTTGCTGAGACCTTGAACACCTCTTAGTAATAAGGATGACTGTGGAAGTGGGGGCGTGGTCGTGGGTCTGCTGGAGGGCAGAGCCAGGAAAAGTGAGTGGTAATGATCTACATCTGCGGGGGTTTTTACTAATGAGTGTTCTGTGTTTCACTGAATGGCAGCAAGGATAAAAAGGGGAGAGATGAGAGCCACAGGAGAGAGCTGAGCAGCATAGTGTGTGTGCATGTATGTGTCTACATATGCCTAGTGAGAGAAAATTGCTGAAAAGTGACAGAAAAGAAACCAGAAGAATAAAGAGCCCCTTCTGAGTTGTCCGAAGCCTTTCTACACAGCCTTCATTATTACCACGTGAGCCCTTCAAAGTGTCACACTGGTAAATTGAGGAAGATCCACCGCCATGGAGTCCTCGCCACTTGCTGAAATCATCAAGTTTCCACCAGGATCCACCAGACGCAACATTAGGCCCTCCTCGAGCTGCACCCAGAGCAGGTGCAGTGCTTCCAGGCCCTTCTCCAAGTCCAGGCAGAGGACTGGAAGGTGCTACAGAGTTTGGTCCAGTCAGCAGGTACTCCAGCAGCAGCCCTGGCGACCGCCACATCCATGCCCCACATCACTTTCTCCAAGACGGGATCGCAGGAATATCCGGAAGCATTTGTGGAACTTGTTGAGTGTGCCACGGAAGCATGGGGCTGGCCAGACTCACAGTAGATGGTCTGTTTGCTGCAGCTATTGTCAGCCGTGTCTGCCTATTTTCCCCCTCAGGTTAGTGGCTCCAGGGCCACAGGTGTGGGAGTAAGGCCTTGGTCGGTGTGCTGGCATTGCAGCACTTCCATCGTGCATTTCCAGAACCAATGCCATGTGATGGAAATGGGGGCGTTGGTCCAGGTTCCTGACGCACCACAGGTCACCACCGATGGGCGAGCTGGGACATACGATAAACCAATGAGCATTCAAGGGGGTACATATCACGCACTGATAGATTCAGGCTGTAACCAAAACTCAATTCACCAATGCCAGGTTCAAAGTGAGGCATCGGCTACAGCACACCGGGTACATGTGAGGTGTGTACATGGGGATGTGCACGAATATCCCCAGTGGTCATCACGATCCATTTCCAGGGACAAAGTCATAGAAGAGGCAGTGGTTATTCCCCGCTTCATCCATCCTCTGATTTTGGGGACAAAATGGCCAGCATTTCAGATATTAAGAGAAAGCCTTAATTTGTCAAATATACATTATCGTACAGTGAAATTCTTTTCTTCACATATGCCAGCATGTTACGAAGCAGGGGTGAGCAATGATACAGTGCCTGTGGAGCAGATATGGTTAAGGGCCTTGCTCAAGGGCCCAACAATGGCAGCTTGTCAGTACTGGGGCATGTAAAAATGGGTCCATCCGTTCAGGGGAATTCCCCTCAGGGATTTCCCTTTGGAGAAGACATGAGACAAAATGCATTAGTAGCGATGTTAACAGGTGGTATGCGGCATGTGTCAAATGTCAGCTGGTGAATCCGCTGGCCATCCCAAAAGTGCCATTGCGTCCCCTTCCATTAATCGAGGTCCCCTTTGAAAGAATTGGTATAGAGATTGCGTTGGGATCCCGAAATAGATCCTGACCGAACAAGGCATCACGTTTTTGTCATGCACTTTCGCAAACTATATGAACACTTACAGAATAAATTGATTCATACCAGCTTTTACCATCCTCAGAGGAATCAACTAGTCAAGCGGTTTAATCAAACCCTTAAAAATACAATTTGGAAGTTCATACACAAGGATGCTTGAAATTACGCACAGGCCTCGGGTGTCTTAGACATAGTCAGGGAAAACTGGGTGGAGGGAACTATTGGAGAGCAAGACTGAAATTCAGTACTTTCTTGACCTGAGAGAAAAACTCCCCATATTAGGGAAATTAACACAGGAGAATTTGGCACAGGCACAAGAACGTCAATCCCTGCTGTATAACAGGGGCACTTGACTATGTGAGTTTTCAAAGTGTTCATATCATTACCCACATCAAGCTCCAAATTACTTGCCAAGTGGCAAGGGTCCTTCTAGGTCACATGTTGAGTCAGGGACGTTGACTGAGTCAGGGTGAACAGACAGAGGCAGGGCAGAGCAGATATATCACCTCAGACTCCTTAAACCATGGAGAGAGGTGGTGCCCATGACTTTGGCGACGGTTGATGGGTGGAGTAAGGAAAAGAGAATGGTATCAGCACCTGTGCGGGATTTTTTTCCCCTCACGAGTGTTCTGTGTTTCAGTGAGCAGCGGCAAGGACAAAAAGGGGAGGGATGCGAGTTGAGCTGTCCCATGCTTGTCTCCTCAGTTCCAAGCAAACCCATCAGAGTGTCACAACTACCAATCAACAGTGAGGTGATGAAGCATGGACTCCTCCCCACACTAAAATCCTTTAACTTGCAACAGCTCCAGATTCTAAGTGTAGTTGAGAGTTGGGAAAGCATTGATTCCCGACAATCAAGTGCATTTAGCTAATCCCACATCATAGTCAGCTAAACTCATACATTCAAGTACTCAGTGACCTCGTCTGTGATTCCCAGAGGGACTACCCAACAACTGGATGCTGCTGGCTGGGTATCTCAGTCATGGGTATCAAAGCTTCTTCCCTGCTTTCCAAGTGTTTGGCATAGTGGTTTGATTCCAGATACTATGACACGACTGAACAATGTTTTGTTCATATGTTAATTAGTCCTATTCATGATTTTCTTTTGAACTTTAGAACTTTTGAACTGTGGACTGAAGACATTTTGGTTTGAGATCAAAAAATGAATATGAGAAGAGAGTTCATAATTTCAGCTTTTATTTCCTGGTATTTATATATACATGTGTTAAACGATATAGAGCATAGTACATTTTGTATAAGACCACCCAATTTATAACCAAGCAGAAATATTGAAACATGGGACTGACATGTGTTTCTTGTTACCCAGATGTGCCCTGTTAAATTGCTTATTTAAACAATAAATAGCTCTGAACAACTACTCTAGGTTTTAGCATTCAGTTTCACCTGTGAAGACTGCATTCTTTGTTAAAAATGATAAGCCAACACGAAGATCAGAGAGCTGTCTATGGGAGAAATGCAAACCATTTTGAAGCTGAGAAAAGAGGGAAAATCAGTCAGAGGAATTGCACAAACATTGCACATAGCCAACACAACAATTTGGAATGTCCTTAAAAAAAAAAAAAAGAAAGAAAGAACTACTGGTGTACTAAGCAATAGACATCAAATGGGTCGGCCAAGAAAACAACAGCTGATGAAGGAAACATTGTGAAAGCTGTGAAAAAAAAAACCCAAAATCAACAGTCAGTGACATCACTAACAACCTTCACAGAGTAGGGGTGAATGTATCACAATCCACCATTCGAAGAAGACTTTGAGAGCTGAACTACAGAGGTCATACCACAAGATACAAACCATTCATCATAAGTAAGAATAAAGGAATTCGCAAATAAATACAGAGATGACACACAGAAGTTCTGAAACAAATGTTTAACCTCTAAAAAGTGATGGAAAGGCCAAAGTGTGGAGATAGAATGGATCGGTTGATGATCCAAATCATACAATCTCATCTGTGAAAGACGGTGGAGGTAGTGTCATGACTTGGGCTTTCATGACTGCTTCTGGAACAGGCTCACTATTCTTTATTGATGAACACATGATAATAGCATTTTGAGCATTTTGACTGCCAATTTACAGAGAAATGCATCCAAATTAATCAGGAGGAATTTATCATGCAGCCAGAAAATGATCCAAAACACTGCCAACACAGCAAAGAACTTTATCAGGGGGGAAAAGTGGAAGGTTTTAGACTGGCTAAGTCAATCACCAGACCTTAGTCCAATTGAGCAGCATTTCACCTCCTGAAGAGGAGACTGAAGGGAGAAACCCCACAAAACAAACAACAATTAAAAGAGGCTGTAGTAAAAGTCTGGAAAAGCATCACAAAAGAATGCAACCGTTTGGTGATGTCAGTGGGTCGCTAGCTTGATTGTGTTATTGCTAGCATGCAATAAGCAACCAAATATTAAAAGTTACTTACTTTACAACTGTCTGTTCCAGTACTTTTGCTCACCTAAAAATTGGGTGGTCTGCCACCAGAGATGTCATGGTCTACATTTTTTTTTTAGCACACATAGATTTTTAGCTCCTTTGAGCTGTGATTGAATTTATCTGGTTTAAGCACAGGCATTCATTCTGAGCACTGGTTTCTATCTCACTACCAGTCATTGAACATCTTACTAACACTCAGGACAAGTAAAGGTATCTGAAATGGCACCTAATTGATCAAATGTGAATAAATTCAAGTAGGCCACAACAAAGCCTCGATAGCTAAGCCATCTACTGAGAGGCCCACTACTGCACAGATCCATGAGAGCAAAGATAGTGATCTGATTTTGCTCCACGCCAGACAAGCATCACCACTACTATATAAGGGAAAGAAGATATGCATCTTTCCCGATTATGCTAGCTCAGTAGCGAAGAGACCACCCGAACTCAACGCTGTTAAGAGACAGCTCTGTGACTAACCAAACGTCCAGTTCAAACTTTACTATCCAGCAGAGCTGAGGATCTGAGAATTGAGAACAGCAGTTGTGCCCATTCTAGATTCAGTAGGAGTAAATCATAATGTAATAGGACCCACTCATACTGGTAGACACACTACTGACACACACTAATACTAACATTCAGATTAAATATAGAAAACAGTCACACTTCTGCAGTCTGAAGCTATCTCAGATCATTACCTCACCTCATTTAAAAATCTGTCTTAATAATAATATACACACCTACTGCGTCAAATGTACATTCACTTCAGCTACTGCAGTTTTATCAATAATCTCCCAGAGTTATCAACCATGATTTGATCACCGTTTGATCCCAAAGAACTTTGTCATGCAACTGAATGCTGAAAAAGGAGAGCCTCCTGAGCTATAGAAAATCTCTTAGTGCTACTAGAGCAATATATCACTCCAGCCTAATTGAAGACAACAAAAATAATCTTAGATTCTTATTTAATACTGTAGCAAAATTAACTAGGAATAAGACCACACCAGAAACATGCACATAATCATTACATAGCAGCGATGACCTCATAATTTTTTTCAATGGCAAAATGGAAAATATCAGGCAAAAAATTCAGACTATTAATTTAAAACCAGAGTTTTATAACTAACCCTATTGAAAATAATAAAATATTTAATATCAATATAATTTACTGTCAATATCAGATCAACGATAAGAACGTTTTACTCCCCTTCGAGAGTCCAAACAAATTTCCTCATCAAAATCATCAACTGCATACTAGATTCCTTACATGTTTCTTCAAACAGATAATTCCAGAAGCAGTCAAACCTCTTCTAAAAATAAGTTCCTTTAGGACTTGCTATGCACATAAATCATTTAGTTATCAGACCCCTGAGTAAAAAAACCTGACTTCAACCCCTGTCAATTGTGCAACTATAGGCCAATATCAAACATCCCCTTTATCTTCACGATCTTAGAAAAGGTTGTCACACAGAAGCTGTGCTCATACCTACACAGGAATAAAATTCATGAAATGTATCAGTCAGGATTTTGGTCACATCGTAGCACAGAGACAGCACTGATTAAAGTGGTAAATAACCTACTACTGGCCTCTGATCAGGGTTGCGTCTCCTTGCTTGTGTTGCTTGACCTTAGTGCAGCTTTTAAAAACACTGATCTTTATATTCTTCTTGATAAACTAGAAAATGTTGTTGGCATTAAGGGAACAACTCAGGCTCTCCAGGCTCCGGTCGTATTTGACTGATCGGTTTCAGTTTGTAGATGTAAATGGACACTTTTCTACACATACTAATGTAAAGTTTGGTGTTCAGCAAGGTTCTGTTGTATGGCCTCTGCTCTTTTCTTTACATATGCTAACGCTGAGTAAAAATATTCATAAACATGGTATTAGCTTCCTCTCTTATGCTGATGACAAACAGTTACAGTTGTGCTCATAAGTTTACATACCCTGGCAGAATTTATGGTTTCTTGGACATTTTTCAGAGAATATGAATGATAACACAAAAACTTTTCTTTCACTCATGGTTAGTGTTTGGCTGAAGCCATTTATTATCAATCAACTGTGTTTACTCTTTTTAAATCATAATGACCACAGAAACTACCCAAATGACCCTGATCAAAAGTTTACATACCCCAGTTCTTAATATCGTGTATTGCCCCCTTTAACATCAATGACAGCTTGAAGTCTTTTGTGGTAGTTGTGGTTGAGGCTCTTTATCTTCTCCGATGGTAAAGCTGCCCATTCTTCTTGGCAAAAAGCCTCCAGTTCAGGTAAATTCTTGGGCTGTCTTGCATGAACTGCACGTTTGAGATCTCCCCAAAGTGGCTCAATGATATTGAGGTCAGGAGACTGAGATGGCCACTCCAGAACCTTCACTTTATTCTGCTGTAGCCAATGACAGGTCGACTTGGCCTTGTGTTTCGGATCATTGTCATGTTGGAATGTCCAAGTACGTCCCATGCGCAGCTTCCGGGCTGATGGGTGCAAATTTTCCTCTAGTATTTTTTGATAACATACTGCATTCATCTTGCCATCAATTTTGACCAAATTTCCTGTGCCTTTGTAGCTCACACATCCCCAAAACATCAGCGATCCACCTCCGTGTTTCACAGTAGGAATGGTGTACCTTTCATCATAGGCCTTGTTGACTCCTCTCCAAATGTAGCGTTTATGGTTGTGGCCAAAAAGTTCAATTTTGGTCTCATCACTCCAAATGACTTTGTGCCAGAAGGTTTGAGGCTTGTCTCTGTGCTGTTTGGCGTATTGTAAGCGGGATACTTTGTGGCATTTGCGTAGTAATGGCTTTCTTCTGGCGACTCGACCATGCAGCCCATCTTTCTTCAAGTGCCTCCTTATTGTGCACATTGAAACAGCCACACCACATTTTTTCCAGAGAGTCCTGTATTTCACCTGAAGTAATCTGTGGGTTTTTCTTTGCATCCCGAACAATTTTCCTGGCAGTTGTGGCCGAAATTTTAGTTGGTCTACCTGACCGTGGTTTGGTTTCAATTAGAGTTTGAACACTGCTGATTGGCATTCTCAATTCCTTGGATATCTTTTTATATCCCTTTCCTGTTATATACAGTTCAACTACCTTTACCCGCAGATCCTTTGACAATTCTTTTGCTTTCTCCATGACTCAGAATTCAGAATCATCAGTGCAGCATTGAATGAAAGATGCAAGGGTCTGTCAGGAGTCCAGAAACTCACTGACCTTTTATACACGCACACTAATTACAAGCAAACAGGTCACAGGTGAGGATGGCTACCTTTAATAGCCATTCAAACCCATTTGTGGCAACTTGTTGGCATGTTATCAGGCCAAAATCACCAGGGTATGTAAACTTTTGATCAGGGTCATTTGGGTAGTTTCTGTTGTCATCATGATTTATAAAGAGTAAACACAGTTGACTGACATTAAATGGCTTCAGCCAACCACTAACCATGAGTGAAAGAAACGTTTTTGTGGTATCATTCATATTCTCTGAAAAATGGCCAGGAAACCATAAATTCTGCAAGAGTATGTAAACTTATGAGCACAACTGTATATGTTTCAGTAAAGCCAGATAACAGAGAGCAGCTTAATAAAGTTGAGGACTATGTAAAGGACATTAGACACTGGATTCTTATTAACTTCCTTCTACTTAATTATGACAAGACAGAAGTACTTGTATGAGGACCACATGTAGCTAGAAGTAAGCTTTCTGATTAGATAGTCACTCTGGATGGCCTTTCAGTTTCATGTGCAGCAGTAAAAGGCCTTGGTGAAATTATGGCATCCAGTCTATCATTTGAAGCTATGTACATAATACTACTAGGATAGCCTTCTTTCATCTCAGAAATATGATGTCACTACATGATGCAGAAAAATTAATTCATGCTCTTTTATGTGCATTATGTTCAAATGACATCACCCTGCTCATTTCTCCATCACTTGAAAACGACAGCATCGATCTGGGCAGATTTTGATTTTACACCTGATGAAAAAGGACGGCTGAAGACATTGACATGGCAGTGTGTTGAATGTGTAAGAGAGAAATAGCACAACACCACAAATCGAAGGAATGACCTCAAGATGCTTCATTCCACTAAATTTGCAGACATTTTAAAGGCATCCACAGCCTCACATACTTCCTGTCAGTTGCCAATAGCGCAGGCTTTCAAAGTGGTAATACACTGCAAAGGAAATGTAGCCTTTTAATACAAGAAAAACCAGCATTTAAAGAAATGCTTCAGAACTTTGACAAGCAGAATGAACTGCCAGGAAAAACATACATTTCCTAAACAGCAATCTCAAATTTGTACAGCAAAGTGAAGGATGATACTCTCAAGAATTTGACTTTCATTCAGCCACTACATACATGTGGTCCAGTGCAAATCTGACCCTGTACATGAATTTAACAGTACATTACCTCACAACTGACTGGATTCTAGAGTCAAAGTGTCTAGAAACAAGACTCACTTCAGAGAACCATTCAGCTGACACACCTGCAGAAACTAATACATGCATTTTAACAGAATGGGCATTAGATGAGAAAAAATGTCCTGCAAAACCACAGATAATGGTGCTAATATTGTGGCTGAATGCAAACTTGTGCAAACTTGGCTGAATTGCTTTAGCTATAATCTCCATTTGGCTGTCACAAATGCCACAGCAAGTGAGAAAGAATGCACAGCCCGTGCTCTAGGACTGTGAAGGAATCTGTTAAACACTTTCGGTATGAGCTGGATAAAGAAGAAAGGCCTGAAAAAGGCACAGAGGGAGACCGATGTCCCCAAACATAGTTTAGTACTGGTAAGTAAATTATTTGATTAATGTATTTATATTGTATGTGTTATTGATAACTAATTAATAATCTTTTTTTTTAATAATATAAACCTCAAACCTTCTTTTACTTGAAATGATTTTATAATCTCAAATTTGTATCTGAAACTATAATGTCAGGTTTTTTGTAAATGCAGTGTTATGTCAAAACTATACCAAACATGTTATATTACCTCCAGGATATCTCTACAAAAAAATGATTGACAGAGTTCTGGAGCAACTACCTGCAATCAGACGTGTTCTGATTGATGACAGAAAACAGGGGAACCTAAACCCAACCTGGCAGGCTGTATCTGTCCTTGAGTCCATTAACGCAGCAATGAAACCTGTGGCTGATTTCACAGATGTTTTATCAGGGAAAAGTATGTGACTGTGTCTTCAGTGAAGCCTGTGCTGGACCTTTAAGAACACAAATCTTACAGCAAATATAAAAAAAAACATATATATATATATATATATATATATATATATATTCTCTGTTCGTGGTGAAAAGTATTTCCCAGCTACACTTCAACAGCTCCTGAGAAAAGCCACCCTTCTTGACCCAAGATACAGGGGTCACTTTGGGGAAGCTGCAATTATAGAGGACACCAAAGACCAGCTTTTAAAAGAGATGGAGATGGCAGAGGAAGGGCACAAAGCTGAAGAAGGTGGAAACACACTGTAAAATATTTGATCAGATAACCCAGTGTACATTTGCTAAAATCTAAATTCAGTTTAATTGTTTAATTCAGTAAGGATGGCCTCCTTCACTTGCACGGACACCTCTTTGGACCGCATAGTGAGAGTTCCTATGAAAAGCTACAAAATGAAAATTCAAAGCTTGAAATCAACTCCAGACCTTTTATCTCCTTAATTTGTCAACCTGCTTGAGTTTGCTCCCTTCATCTGCAACTGGATAAGGTAAGACCTGCAACACACTGATCATCAGCGCACCCCAGGGTTGCACACTCAGCCCCTTATGATCACGTTTGCAACACCACATAGTGGGACAGAATGCAGACCCTGTTGTTGATAGTGAAGACAGTGGAGAACATAATGGGGGTCTCTTTGCCTCCAATTCAGAACATCTACCACAAACACTGCCTCAGTAAAGCCATCAGTATATTGGCTGACCTCCCATCCCTCGTCACTCTACAATCTGGCAGAAGATGCCAAAATGTCCAGACCGATTCCACCAGATTCTGAAACAGCTTCTTTCCACAAGCTGTCAAGACCTTTATGTTATTTCCTGGAATGTAATGTGATTTTCAGTTCAGTGCAGGTACAGTATCATACTTTTGGCGGTTCGGGTTTCTCTGTCTGGTCAATTATAGGTGCACTAATGAAGAGCATATCCCTGACTGGACCTGCGAAGATCTCACATTTGGATGAAAGGGAAATGCCAACATGCTTCATGGCTCCACTTCCTCTTTGCATCACCATCACCCAAACCCGCGTGCAATAACACTGTTTGCGGTTGTCTGTGTTTTCATCTCACATGTGAGATTAGTGTTTACCTATTCTCAAGCCAAAAATCTTTGTAACATACACCGATCAGCCATAACATTAAAACCACTGACAGGTGAAGTGAATAACACTGATTATCTCATTACAATGGCACCTGTCAAGGGGTGCGATATATTAGGCAACAAGTGAACAGTCAAGTCCTGACAATAATGCGTTTGAAGCAGGAAAAATGGGCAAGCGTAAGGATCTTAGCAACTTCACAAGGGCCAAGTTACAATGGGTAGACAACTGGGTCAGAGCACCTCCAAAACGGCAGGGCTTGTGGGGTGTTCCCAGTATACAGTGGTTAGTACTTACCAAAAGTGGTCCAAGGAAGGACAACCGGTGAACTGGCAAATGGGTAATAGGCGTCCAAGGCTCATAGATTCATGTAGGGAGCGAAGGCTAGCCATTCTGGTCCGATTCCACAGAAGAGCTAGCATAGAACCAGCTGCAGAAAAGGTTAATGCTGGCTATGATTAAAAGGTATCAGAATGCATAATGCATAAGCTTGCTGCGTATGGGCTGTGTAGCTGCAGACTGGTCAGAGTGCCCATGCTGACCCCTATCCACTGCCGAAAGTGCTTACAATGGGCATGTGAGCATTAAAACTAGACCATGGAACAATGGAAGAAGGTGGCCTGGTTTGATGAATCACGTTTTATTTTACATCATGTGGATATGGATGTGCATCAGTTACCTGGGGAAGAGATGGGACCAGAATTCACTATTGGAAGAAGGCAAGCCAGCGGAGGCAGTTTGATGCTCTGGGCAATGTTCTGCTAGGAAACCTTGGGTCCTGGCATTCATATGGATGTTAGTTTCACATGTGCCACCTTTTAAAACATTGCTGCAGACCAAGGACATCTAAAGGACTTTAGACACTGGATCCTTAGTAACTTCCATCTACTTAATTCTGACAAGGCAGAAGTACTTGTACTAGGACCACATGCAGCTAGAAGCTAGATTGCTAGATGCAACTAGATTAAATAGTAACTCTGGATGGCATTTCTTGTGTCAAAATGTGCAGCAATAAAAGACCTTGGTGTGACTAATGACTCCAGTCTTTCATTTGAAGATCATATAGATAATATTACTAGGATAGCCTCAGAAATATTGCTAAGAACTATAATGTCACTACATGAAGCAGAAAAATTAGTACATGCTTTTGTTACTTCTAGGTTAGATTATTGTAATGCTGTGACTGTCTGTATGTAGGTGCTTAAACCAGCTCCAGTTAACCCAGAATGCAGCAGCAAGAGTCCTTACTAGAACCAGAAGATATGACCACATTACTCCTATCTTATCCACTCTGCATTGGCACCCAATCAAATTTTGCATTGATTATAAAATACTACTATTGGTCGATACAGCAGTCTATATCTACTTCAATCACAGAACAGTGTTTAGTTCTAGGGTGAAAACATATTTATTTAGTCAAGCCTTTTGTGAATAGTTTTTCTTAGGTAAAGTAGGTAAAGGGGGTTCACAGACATAGAGTGTGAACAAGGATTATTTTTCATTAACAGGCAAGAATTTTTCTTTTGCTGACAGAAGTTTTGGCTGTGTTCAAGCCTGAAAAGACTGCTTCCTTAAAATAAACTAATGGCATACTTGTATATCGGTAGAATGACAAATTTCTCTAATCTAATCTTACCACACATACACTCACACTGTATCAGATTAACAACTTACCTCTCGCGCTATGCTACTTAAAGCCTCATCCTCAGCAGAGAATCGATCCTTGATAGGTGCACGTTTTCGTCCTGAACCTGGTGTACCCATGTCGTTTCCTGTGTTGCTAGTTCCACAGACTGGTGCTCAAGGCCAATGTGATCTATGTTGATTTTGTAGTGTTCTGAAAGATAGAAATATTGCCTTGTTCAGAGTACAAGTAAAAAAAAATTATATGAATTATTTTCCATTAATAAGAGCAACATAAAAAAATCAAATCATGAGCTCTATAAGCTTCTATTTGGCATTTTGATTGAAAATTATCTAACAGGATAAACTTGATCACTGGGGGATATTTTATTATCCTGTGGTGTTATTGTTCTATTTGTCAGCCAATCATCATCTAGGGTGAACATATGAGAAATGCAATACAGGCAGCCTTGGCCAATCAATATCCACATTCTATTCACACTTTGAAAGATAAGAACAAGCTTAATGCTTTGGTCAGGAAAGGTGGAGAAGAAAGTTACTTTTAGATGTAGGTGTTCATTACGTGCTCTATGAGGGTAATATCAAGTAAAATGTACAATGTAAAAAAAAAAAAAATAATAAAATAAATAAATAATAAATAAGTTAATCTTGGTTTCATCAGTCCAAAGACTTCCAGAACATGGGAGGCTTTTTTTTTTTTTTTTTTTTTTTTTTTTTTTAAATAGATGTTTTCTGGCAAAGTCTAATCTGGCTTTCCTGTTCTTGAATGTTACCAGTGGATTGATCCTTGTTGTAAATCCTCTGTATTTACATTCATGAAGGCGTCTCTTGATTGCAGATTTTGACAATGACACCTACCTTCTCCAGAGTATTCTTGACTTCTGTTGATGTTGTGAAGGGGTTTTTCTTCACCAAGGAAAGGATTAGACTTTGCCAGAAAACATCTTTAAAAAAGCCTCCCATGTTCTGGAATAAGATTCTTTGGACTGATGAAACCAAGA
>CM074918.1:22558995-22577252 GCA_037576815.1 Pangasius larnaudii | reverse complement strand
TGCTTTTCACTTACTGAAGACAAGAATGAAGGCAGAAAGACCCACAAACAAGCAGCAACTGAAGGTGGCTGCAGTGAGGCCTGGCAAAGTATCTACAGGGAGGAAACTCGGAATTTGAGTTTTGAGAACATCAGCTCCAGACTTCAGGTAGTCATTGACTGCAAATAATTTTTTTCCAAGTATCAAAATTATGGTTATATTTACAATTGTCACTTTGCCAAATATCTTTGAGCCCCTAAACATGGAGGTACTTTGCTGAAAATGTCTGTAATTCCTAATTACAGACATGAAATTCTACACTTCAATCACATCTTGACTGTCTTATTTCAAATCCATTGAGGTGGTGTATAAAGGCATAATCACAAACTCTGTTATTGTCCAAATACTTCCGGACCTGTCTGTGTATACACACACACACCAATCAGCCATAACATTAAAACCACCTGCCTAATATTGTGTAGGTCACCCTTGTGCTACCAAAACAGCTCTGACTCATCAAGGCATGGACTGCACAAGATCTCTGATGGTGTGCTGTGATATCTGGCACTAAGACATCATAAGACAGACTTGGCAGCAGATGCCCCAAGTCCTGTAAGTTGCGTGGAGAGGCTTCCATGGATCGGACTTATTTGTCCAGCACACCCCACAGATGCTTGATCGGATTGAGATCTGGAGAATTTGGAGGCCAAGTCAACACATTCAACTCTTTTTCATGTTTCTCAAACCATTCCTGTAGAATTTTTGCAGAATTTTATTTTAGATCTGAGAGAATATACTGAATAAATGAATAGCATTTATGACCAAATTTGGTTCAAGAGGCTCAAAATGTCTGTCTGTACTGAATTATACCATTTATACCAGATAGAACCTTGTAAAATCAAACGGTATTTGATCGTACAGAATAATAAGTGTGTTTGGTCAATGCTCAAAGTCAAATTTATACATGTCAGAATGTCCATAATATGATTTGAAGTAAACTTACAGTGTAGACCATGTTGAGCAGTAAATAAGAATTTCTGAGCTTTGTCAAAACTCTTGATGTCCCATATCTTCACCCAGATAGAAGCATGAAATGGCTCCTCACCAAGATAAAGTCAGGAAAAATCTAACTGCATACAATGTATTTCTTCATTTTGTGTCTATGACCTATTAAATATTAAAAATTATTTAACCTGCGAACTAATAGGTTATAATATTTAATAGGTCACAGACACAAATGAAGAAATACACTGTATTTGAAAACAGGGATAAAGCTGAAAAGTGTGAAATATCAAACATTTTTGAGAGAAAAGCTTCATGAGCAACTATTAATTCTAACAAAATTAGAGGTTATACTTAGGAAGACAGTGCATTTTGTTACAAATGCTGGAGATACTACAAGCTAGGAGATATCAAAACTCCTAACATAAAAATGTTGGTATGCTAACATTTCAATTCAATGTTATCTGTATAACACTTTAAACAATAGACATTGGCACAAAGTAGCTTTACAGAAATCCAGATGTAGATTTAAATACCTAATGAGCAAGCCAGAGACCACAGTGAAAAGAAACATCATTTGAGAGGAGTCAGACTCAAAAGGGAACTCATCTTCTGCATGACGATGGATAGTGGAATTATAAATCATTACAGAATACAGTTATAGAAGAATAAAGAATAAATAATTGTATTTTCTCCAATCACTTTTCTTTGTTTATTTAACAGAGCAGATTTAATTATTTATCTTTTTTCAATTATTTTCAGTTTTCCCCATGCAACATTTCCCACTTTCCTCTTATCCATTGAAAAGAGTTGCAGGTATATGTTGTTAGTCCCTTAGATCCCTTACTACAGAAAATCTTTGTTCATTTTGAGCTTGGAAAAATTGCACTTTGTGCATGTTTGCTTTTTGTAGAATTTTGTTACTTGTCACATCATATTGGCCATTTACAATACAAAATTACTATTTACATTTACAGCATATAGCAGATGCTCTTATCTAGCGTGATCTAAGCCTAGTCTACACTACTCTATTTTGGCCCCGAATTCCTAGTCAGCAATTTTGGAGACTACTGACTGTGCTCTCCCACAGCAACTGGTCATATCTGCAAGTGAATTGTTGAACACGTTGGACATGTTTGGTGAAGGGGTACTTCAGTTTTCGTTTCGTTATATTTCGTTATGATTCGTTATGTTTATTAATTTATGATGTAAAATATGCTTTTTCAAAGTTCATTCAATAAATAAAAATATTTAATCTTTAAGCATTGCTTGCTGCACAAAAATCCTGACAATCAGCCAACACAAGCTATGAAATGAGAACATGTACTAAGACATGAAATGAGGACAGATAAAGTTTTGCTTTGTCAATCCAAATTCATCTGCAACTTATATTTTATTTTACATTTTACTGTGTATAGGAGTGTTTTAATTAATATCCAATTTATTTAGGCCCGGTGACAGTTAGACTTGTGCGATACTTATTTTTTCCTGCCTGCGATTTACCATTTAAAATAATTTTCTAGAAACGTGGCGATCAAAGGGACACTCCAGTCAAAAGCCGGCTTCTGCTAATAAGACATAACTTTATTTTGTGAGTAAACTATTGTGATGGAGCAAATGGATTACTCAAGTGACATAAGCGACTCAACTTATGAGGATTTCCTTTGAGTTACTGTTGTCACTGTTACAGTGACATTCAACCATAGATGTTCGAGCCAGGATATACAAAAGAAATATGCACCAGCCAGCATAGCAATAGGAGGCAAGTAGAGCAGCTGTAGGTCTTTCAAAATTGCAGAGCCAAATAACTGAAGTTAGCAACAACAAAATTAGCTACTATAATGTTAGCTAGTAATATTACATAATAATTCATCTGTTAGCGACCTTACTAGCCATCTTACTAGTAGTTACAACAGTGAAGACAAGCCTTTGCTAGCAGACATGAAATCATGATGGATAACTAGTTTGTTCCCTTTTTTCCAGGCATGGAGCTTCTCTGCTCTCCATTCTGTACTAAATACAGACAGAATCACCTTTACTTTAGCATCTTCTTCAGGGAAAGACCCTGTAACTCAAATCTCTTTTGTAGTCCTCTGGTTTGAAGTGTCAGCAGCACACTCATTCACCATTTTTCGCCAGTGTGGAGACTGCTTTAGTGTTTGTAAACAAAAAGAGGTTTCTAAACCTGGATAAAGAGAGACATGGTTAGCATAGAAAATGAGCTAATCAGTTATAATCTGATTGACATCAGCTAAAATGTTATCCACTTATTATTATGGATTAGCACGAAAAGACAGTACTATTCAGCTGAAGTACCATTTTCAAATGGTGTAACTTCCCCCTTTTCAATGGTTATACACCAAACTTTGCATTTCACCTCAGAATCCTTTGCAATTCAAGTTTCGTGTAATTTCATGCAGATGTTCATGATACTTCATGAATGTAGTAGACAGCTATTTGAGTAAACCAGGTCCACCCCGCTTGGTTTGACTGGCTGTGGCAGCAATAATGTTTACAAATGTTTTTCATCATTATTTAGGTTCACACCTAATTTGTGACAGTCCAACAAAAATCCTAAGACTAGTTCGCAAAAGTAGGTGTTGCATATTATGCAAATTATTGTAAATTGGTGTAGGGGGGACTAAATGATTCAAACAGCAAATTTATATGCACTGAGCCAAAGAATGAATCCTAACAAGAAATTTCACTGTGCCTCTTACTTTGAGGACTAACTAACAAATTTGGTGGCGATATTTCAGTGATAACACTATCTTATAGCTGTTTAAGTGAGTTTAATCAGCTGTCTTGTTGATGCTTAATAAGGCTCTGCCTCAATAGAATTGATTGATGTGTGGTGGCCGTATGGTTTACAAATGTCAACAAATTATCTGATAACTAATGCTGAATTGCACTTGTGGTCTGTCATTTAATTAAACCTAGTTAAGAGTTCTGTAGTAGAATTAATTGATTGAAACAGTGCAAAAAAAGATTTTAAAATAAATATTTTTGGTATTCGGTATATTTTTTAAATAATTCAACTTATCAATTAATCAAAAACATAAATAATTTTTTTTTTTTTTTTTTAAATCGACATATTAATTATCAAAAAAAATTGTTGGATTACCACCTTTCAACACACAAATGACTTTAAGCCAGAAAACAAATCAGGGAAAGGAAAATGTTGACTGAAAATGCAGATTTCTTGTTTCCTCAACTGCAATACAATGTAAAATAAAGGCAAGAGACCATTTAAAAAGAAACACTAATATTATGATATAAAAACTGAGATTATGGCAAGCATTCAAACAAACATCTATCGTGAACATCACAATCACTGCAAATTTGTCGTAATTTACATGTTACATGTACATTTATGGCACTTGGCAGACACCCTTATCCAGAGTGACTTACAATTATCTCATTTTTATAGAACTGAGCAGTTGAGGGTTAAGAGCCTTGCTCAACGGCCCTGCAGTGGCAGCAGGGGTGGCATCTAGTCTAATATAGAAAGCTGCAAATAATATACTTCTGACTCATTATGTGATCAAAATCCACATTATATTACAATCAGAAGTTGTTACAAACACTTGTTGGTGTTTTAAAGTGAGTTTTGAGCAAAAAATAAAGTATTAATCCAAAAATTGTCATGTGGAGCTTGATGCTAATTATAGCTTTTAATAACAGTCTGAGTAATTCTTGTACAGTAAACTCTCAACTTTCTAAAGATACCATGGTTATGTGCGTAGTCAGAAGGACTTAAAAGCAGTAGCCTTTTTATTTTGCGATTGCACTGGTCATTCCGGTGTCAAGCATCAGCTGTAAAAGAGACTTCTCCACAATGAACAGGGTAAGGACAGAGGGCCTGGCAGTATGAATGAAGCTGCCGAGATGTGCGCCAAACATTTAACCCCACTGCACTTAACTAAAAGAAGAATGCAAATAGTGTGCTCCAAATGCACCTTTTATTTCCAATCATTTGCCTAACTGTAGTTAACTTTATTTTCAGGTCACATCAGACCTTCGCAACAGGCTGCAAGGAGAGCACCTGGCTTCCTGCCTGAGGGTCTCCATCAATGGGCTGAGCCCAGAGGAATTCAACTACAAAAGGGCATTAGAACTGTTTTTTTCTCAAAGCGCAGGAAACTTTAATGTCCAAATTCAGAGTGTAAAGTTTGCCAACAGGGAGGTAGGAAGAGTTGATCAATACCATATCCTACTCATCCATTATATATTTTTAATTATCTAAAAAAAATAAACCGGTTCAACACAGGTAACCACTTTTGTTTCATTGCTCTGATGGCTCATTTACATTTACATTTTACATTTATGGCATTTGGCAGACGCCCTTGTCCAGAGCGACTTACAATAGTGCTTTGAAGTCTATCAAAAATACATTCTGGTATTGGCTCACTAGGTCACAAACTAGGAATACCATCAGTCCAAAAACTCAAAAACACAATGCATGATCTACTCAATTTTGTGTTTTGACCATTTGTGAATCACACTTTGTGGGGGTTACTTTTTTCCCCCGTCTGTTTACAAGAACACAAAGTTCTTCATAGTTCTAGCCTCTTAATTTTGCTCTCTAAGTGAACCTGATTGATGCGGTTAACTTTAAAATGTACCATGGACCCCCCTAGAGGGTCAGCGGTCCACCCACCCCCAGTCTCACAAAATCCTATCCACTATAAGCATTGTGCATTTTTTGTTTCCTGACTCCAAGCATGACTATTAGACCTGATTTATTCATCTGTGGTAGCATGTATTTGTGCAGCAGTGCACAGAGGAGGTTTATGGATAAGCATTGCACACAGACACACTTTTTATATTCTCCATTGTATGATGGATTTATTAAAAAAAAAAAAAAAACAGTCATGATATTGTGGCATGTGCAAGTAAAAAGAGCAATGCTATATACCCACTGTACCTGTCTTTATGATTAATGATCAATTAATGAATCAATTTATTCCTGCAGACACACACACACAACCACCCCATTCCCGACTCGACTGAACTGTTTGGAATTGGTTCTGTTTTGATATCTCGAAAACTGCAGGACTAGTTATTGCACTGAAGTTTAGCAGAAAAATAAGAAGAACGATAACAGCAATAGAAATCGGAGAACAATAGTGATGCGCATTTCTTCACAACGTGCAATCACTAATCAAAATAATAAGAAAACATACAATTCCAATAGTGTGCCTACACGCCTTCCGTGCTGGGCCCCTTAACGAAACAAAAATAACATTAGCCTTTGTTCAATCTAGAGCTTAGGGTAGGTATGACTGCAGATAGTATCTGGAATCACAGATAGCTATCAAGTTGGATGAAGTAGACAAAAGACAGCTTTGAAGTAGACAAAAAGTGTGTTGCATTTCCTAATATGTGTTTCCTTATCACCTATTTCGTTCGAACTTTAACAATCTGCTGTTTGACTTTGGAGCAGAGCAATAAAACATCTTTCTGACACCCCGTAGGTTTCCTTGTCTGTGAAAAAGTAGAAGGTTTTAAATTGGCCAAGTCAATCAACCCAACTGAGCATGTATTTCATGCTGAATGGAGAAACCCTCCGAAAACAAACAACAAATGTTTGAAACCCAACTCTTCGGTGTATAGCAAAAACAAAAGAATCGGCTACGCCCCCTTCTTCCCCCACCCTCAGAGCCACAGGCGATACTATTGTCAATCTACAATAGTTAAGGGGCACGACAGGATGATGTTAGGCATGATGACATGCTACACACGATCACACAAGCATACTGAATCTCCACGTAACCGTACATCACAAGTGTCTGATCAGCACTATGGGGAAAAAATGAAAATGACTATTTTGCTCAATATAAAGATTTACACACTTATCAAAATTATTCAGCCAAATTAGGAACAAAATGGTTTTATTACACTTTATAATTTTAGCATTTAAACAAACATAAAACAGCTTTTCCTTTGTACAGCCTATGTATTTTGAGTCTGTATTGCTTGAATATGCTTGAAGATAATAAAACAAAAATACTATAGCTTGTCATGTTAGAGAACCCAGAAAGAGCAAAGTTCTCTGTGCTGAAGACTTTCTGCAGCAGAAAACTTACTGTTACAAAATCTGTCATCTGAGGTTTCTTCCACCAATATCAAACATCTCAATAGAAAATGACATCTATGATGACATCTCAACAGTCACCATATCAACAATTATATATTTTTCTCTGTTTAATAACATGTATTTAATGTTTTATTATAACCCTTAGATAATGTGGACTGTCAGTCATACAAGTCCCTGTGAATGGGCTGGTACTATAGATATCTATACGATATCTAGGCTATGGAAGCTACGGTATTAGAATGTGCACATTTATATAAATATATAAAATAAATAATTTGTATGTGCACTGCTGCTTTAGCAAATTATACAACATTTACTAACCAAAAAGACCGTGTGCTGTTATAGGAAAATAATCAAGCATCAGGTGATGTGATGATGCACAGCATGAAGTTATGGTTACCATGCTGAAGTTGATTAATATCTTACAATAGTATGATCTATCATAATACAAATTTAATTAATTGTGAGGCTTTAGAAAACACTTCAAATCTCCTCCAATGGTTTAGTGGTTGAATTATCCCTCCAACAGTGAATGCTTTACAGAGAAGATGGCTTAATATTCTACTGAATATACAGCTGATCTTACACATTTACAGAAAGTTTGTATTAAAATCTTCCATACATTAAGTATAACTTCTCACAAGTTATCACAGCAGACAAGCAGCACAATTCACTTTAGAAATCAAGGAAAGTGGAATTACATTTTTGTAATTAAACCTGGCCATGAAACAAGAAGCTTAATCACGATTCACTGTCTTTCTGCTACAGTTGTCTTCCTGAGGCATTTAAGCTGTACCAGAGGAGAAACTGGCATGTCTTCTGTTGATGTGTAATATATGTAGGCCTAAATAAATGAATGAACTGTGTGGTATTCACCATGGCCAGAAGGCTAGGTGGGCATTATGGAAGAAAAAAAAAAAAGAGAGAGTTATGGATATTTTCAGTGTATTGATACTGGACATACAGTGTATTGAAAAATGGACATATATTGCTTCCCTTTGCAAGGATAGCAAGTTGACATAAACCAATTAGCAATACTGGCATACTGTACCTCTTACAAAATAATAAAATAATTACAAAATTATGTAATTAAATAAAACAAAAATACAGAGAGATACCTAAAATAAAGGGACACTCTGACCAAAGTAAAAAATCTTACCATGAATACCCCAGTTGTAAACATGCCTACTTGCATCTTACAGTCATGATGCAGCAGGCTCTATTGTGAGATTTCCTGGTCTGAATATTGGGAAACCCCTTCCAAATGCATCTTGGAGGTGGACACAAAATTTGAAAGACTATAACAGTTAGGGGTGGATATTTGAGTGGGAAGGGAAATAGGAGGAGATGCAAGGAAAAAGGGGGGTGGTTCTCACTAGCTATTGGTAACTGTTTGCATTGCTATCACTGAGCTTCACTAAATCAGTGAGAGAAACAAAGGACAAACGTTAACTATGTACTAGTCAGAGTGCACAGGTCTATGCTGAAGTTCAAGTGCATTAACACAAAACCCCTGAAGTAGTATGGCTGTTACTCTAACAAAGCTAACTGTGAAAGGTGAAGTTACCTATAATAAGAAGCGGTGAAACTCTGCTCTAAATCAACTGTAATAAACAAGCCAATATCTTGGCACATCATCCACAGAGAAAATACCCTGTTTAGAGGTCGATGATTTGCTTCTCTCAGCATCTAATATTTCACTGGTTATAACTAGTGTTAGTTCCACTGTTAGCACAGCTGACAGACCAGCCTACAGGCAGCAGGTGAAACAACTAGTGAAAAGACGTGCTACACTGGCAATTCAGTTTTTAAACAGGACAACAGGATAAGGATAACAGGATAAGCATAGCCTAACACATAGGTCTACTATTCCCAAGACTCAGCCTAGTCTGTCATAGGTTCTTTAAACCAGAAAAGTAGGATGAATGAGGATGTACGTCAAGAGATAAAGATAATGATGAACATAGCTTACATTGTTAAATCTGACAGCTGCTATTATTATGTAGTTGCAATCAATTTGCTACTGGCTACTGTACTATTGTTTTTGTATTTGTTATTGTTTTTGTACATAAGTCAATATTGCACATAGAGATATTCTACATATTACTGCTACATGTGAACACATTGCTGTTACTACAAGTACTGTAACATTGTTTTGCACAAGTCAATATTGCACATTCACACATACAGATGTACATAATCTATATTTCTATATACATAATCTATATATCTACTTCTGCAACATAGCTACACTTTATTATGTTTGTTGTGTGTATGTGTATGTCTGTTTTTATTTTTTACATAGTTTGCATGTGCCTTGGCATTCAGTGTGGACAGCAAAGAAAGAATTTCATTGTACAGGGAACAGGGTTTTCCTCACTCTGCACATGACAATAAACGCGTTGAATCTTGAATCTTGAATCTGTATTGCTAAAACAATAACCATGTTGTTCTGAATGGGCCAAACAGCCAACAATATGAAAGAAAAACTTGCCACTTAAATGAAAGGCTTGCACTACCTGCCAATCAAGATAATTTAATTACCTATCAAAGATTTTCACCAATCTGAATTAATTCAAATTTGCAAATTCTTAATGAACTGTTAATATGTTTGCTAAACTGGACACTCTGAAAACAATCTTCAATTACATGCATGTTACATATGTCTTGATCCAACGTTATGTTTGTGCTGGGAGCGCAGAATAGTATCAGCGTTACAATGAGAAAACATGACTCCAATCACCACGTTCAGCTTTTTAATCATGCTGCTTGTGTTTTAAATGAGTTTTCAACTATTTTAATCACAGCAAAAACCTCATCTGATTTTTAAATTATCAGCAAGAAGAAGAGAAGTTGCTCGGACATTCATTGCCCAACATTCAGGAGCAAGGATAAGGGGTCGACCAAACCAAACACCTTAATACTGAACAGCTGTATATCGGCCCAACTGATTATCAGAGCCGATATTCAGCAGTTTCCGATTATCGTAATCAGCACTTGAACTTTCCTTGCCTGATAAAAGTGTTATGTATGTGTATATCTGATGCAACCAGGATAACAAATTAATTAATTAATTTAAAAAAAAAAAAAAAAAAAAAAAAAAACACTTCTGTAGTCTAGCCCAATGTCCTTCCCACAGCACTATTGGACTGCTTGAATTGTGGATGAGCAGACATTTCTTACAAAGCAGTCACTCAAACTTCCTTAGTAGTGTATCATTTGTTTTGAATCAAATTAAAAACACTGGGATAAGAAATGATAATAAATACTTGGTACTTTGGTGTATATGCCGATCGGTCTGCGCAGTGCCGTGTGAAGTCTAAAGATGGGAACAAGTTACGTTGTTTCTTTCTACGGCACAAAACAGCACAAATCAAGCACAAACGAACGTCCCCAGTTAGAAGCGATTTAGATGACGTGGGATGGAGAGTGACGTCAGCGCTTCCGAAAACGTTCTTCTTGCATCTCATGAAGGGAAGTTACATCGCTTGTTTTAATGGCACAAACCGGAACAAAACGAACACAAACAAACAGCGCCAGTTTGGAGCGATTTGGACGACATGGAGTAGAGAATGACATAACGGCACCTGAAGGAAGGTTAGTTGTTTGTTATATTTAAGAAAAATCCTTGTAACCGCGTTTCTTTTAACAGTACAAACCGGCACAATTCGAGCACAAACGAATGCCACCTGTTTGGGGTGATTTAAACGACATGGGGTGGAGAGTGACGTCACTGCTCCCAAAATTCTTCTTGTTATATCTCGGGAAGGAAAGTAATTACAGGGTTTGTTTTAATGGCACAAACCGGCACAAACGAACGGCACCAATTTGATACGATTTGGACGACATGGGGTGGAGAGTGACGTCACACAGCCAAAAAAAGAATGTTTAATATCTTGAACGCCAAACCAGCACAAACGTTCGTTTTTGCGGCACAAATCAGCACAAGCGAATGGTATAGTTTTGGTGACAATTTATTTGGGGTACCAACTTCACAGAGGTTCTAATACATTAGTTTTATGCCAGAATGCTCCTTTAAGAACAGGTGAACAGAACCATGATTTTTGGAAAAAAAAAATTTTACATTTAAAAATACGAAAATTTTAATTGTAATTTGTTTTTAAAAAATCATCGTGTTAAAATTGTACTACAGGCTGTTATTCTGAATGCATGATTTAATGAAATCACCTTTTTGTTACAAGAGGAGATTAAGAGTGGAATGATATCCTAATTTTTATGTATATTTTATAATAATTTTCTATAGAATG
Source organism: Pangasius larnaudii (assembly GCA_037576815.1). Taxonomy (NCBI): domain Eukaryota; kingdom Metazoa; phylum Chordata; class Actinopteri; order Siluriformes; family Pangasiidae; genus Pangasius; species Pangasius larnaudii. The sequence goes on along the minus strand of CM074918.1, from coordinate 22,565,903 downwards.
AACATTAGTGTGACACAAAAAGGAGACACAACACCAATCAGCCATAACATTAATTAAAATTAAATGGCACCTGTGAAGGGGTGGGATATATTAGGCAGCAAGCAAATATTCAGTTCTCAAAGTTGATGTGTTGGAAGCAGGAAAAATGGGCAAGCATAGATCTGATCATCTTTGACAAGGGCAAATTTGTGATGGCTAGATGACTAAGTCATCTCCAAAACAGTGGGTGTTCCTGGTATGCAGTGGTAAGTACCTACCAAAAGTGGTCCAAGGAAGGACAACCGGTGAACCGGTGACATGGGGAGCAAAGGCTAGCCTATCTGGTCCATTCCCACAGAAGAGCTAGCGTAGCACAAAATACTGAAAACCGGTAGACCGGCCAGATCCCTGACCCCTGTCCACCACCAAAAGTGCCTACAATGGGCACTACACGTGAGCATTAGAACTGAACCATGGAGCAATGGAAGAATGTGGCCTTGTCTGATGAATCACATTTTCTGGAAGAACGTGGCCTGGGCCGCTTACCAGGGGAAGAGTGGCACCAGGATACACTATGGGAAGAAGGCAAGCTGGTTGGGGCTGCGTAGCCGCAGACTGGCCAGAGTTCCTATGCCGACCCCTGTCCACTGCCAAAAGTGCCTACAAAGGGATCGTGAGTATCAGACCTGGACCATGCAGCAATGGAAGAACGTGGCCTGGTCTGACGAATTACATTTTCTTTTATATAATTTGGATGGCTAGGCACGTGTGTGTTCGCTTACCTGGTGAAAAGATGGCACCAGGATGCACTATTGGAAGCAGGCAAACCAGTGGAGGCAGTGTGATGCACTGGGCAATGTTCTGCTGGGAAATCTTGGGTCCTGGCATTCATGTGGATGTTACTTTGACATGTACCACCTACCTAAGCATTGTTGCAGACCAAGTACACCCCTTCATGGAAATGGTATTCCCTAATGGCAGTGGTCTCTTTCAGCAGGATACACTGCAAAAAACTGTTCAGGAATATTTTGAGGAACATGACAAATCGTTCAAGGCCAAATTCCCCAAATCTCAGTCCAATCAAGCATCTGTGGGATATGCTGGACAAGCAAGTCTGATCCATGGAGGCCCCACCTCGCAACTTGCAGGAACACAGCATGCCTGCAGAGGTCTTGTGGAGTCCATGCCCCGACAGGTCAGAGCTGTTTTGGAGGCAAAGGTGACCTACACAATATGCAGGTGGTTTTAATGTTATGGCTAATCAGTGTATAGTTTATAAAATAAATAGGTTAATGCTGGTTAAAAACCTTAGCCAAATTCTATAAAAGACTGTGCAGTAACACACAATTTGTTGTCCAAGGCAAATTTAAGCAATATCGCATGAGTAGGAGTGCTGTTGTACTGAATTTCAACACAGCTGTGATGTGGCTGCAGATAATCACAGCCATGCTGGCGAGTATGATATTGCTTTTATACAACAGTTCTATAAATTAGATATCAATACAGGGTAACTGACATTTCAGACACAATATGGCCAAATGTTTTGTTTATTTTTGCTCCATCAATGAAAATAGTTCCCAATGAAGCCACAGCAGGCTTCTTTGGGAACTATTTTGCAATGTGGCATGTTGCTAAGCAATGCACAATGAACTATTGCTAGATTTGGAATGTTATGTAGCGAACACAGACAAGTGGAGTGATACAAGTTATGCTAAATATCAGCATTCTTGGAATGACACTTGTCCAATCAAATTAGTGGACTGGAACTAACTGTTGTTTAATAAAAGAAAAAGATGGAATAACAATAGTACAGTGATTAAAGAAAATTACTACTTTCTGCTTACATCATCAATCAGTGGGATCAGGGCTAGTGCAGAAAATGAGGCTGCCTTAACAGAAATATTCAAAGTGAGCTTGTGGCAATAAGGATATTTCTTTCTGCCACTGGCATGTTTGGAGTCAACACTTGAATAATTTGTCATGTTCCTCAAACCATTCCTGAATAATTTTTCCAGTGTGGCCGGGAGCATTATCCTACTGAAAGAGGCCACTGCCATTAGGGAATACTGTTGCAATGAAGGAAGGTACTTGTTCTGCAACAATGTTTAGGTAGGTGGTACGTGCCAAAGTAACATCCAAATGAATGACAGGACCCAGAGTTTCCGAGCAGAACATTGCCCAGAGCATCACACACACCTGGCTGTCCACATGATGTAAAAGAAAACACGATTCATCAGGCCAGGCCACCTTCTTCCATTGCTCCATGGTCCATTTCTAATGCTCAAGTGTAGTGCCCATTGTAGGCACTTTTGTTGGTGGACAGGGGTCAGGGCTCTTACCGGTCTGCGGCTACGCAGCAAGCTGTGATGCACTGTGCATTCTGACACCTTTCTATCATAGCCAGCATTAACTTTTTCAGCAATTTGTGCTACAGTAGCTCTTCTGTGGGATCGGACCACACGGGCTAGCCTTTGCTCCCCAAGCGCATCAACGAGCCATGGGCACCCATGACCCTGTCACCAGTTCACCAGTTGTAGATCCTTGTACCACTTTTGGTAGGTACTAATGTCCGAAATCTTTTCTTAAAATCGTAGTGTGGCCACTGCTACAATACTCATCTAACATCTAATGATTGGAGTATAGCATATGATTACACAAGACTTACGGGACAGCTACAAACACAGTAGTGGCAATGGCAAAACGTAAACAAAAGATATTGCATTTAAAAGAAAAGCAGTTTCTTGAATTGCGGCAGCAGACAGAATATCTCAACAGTTGTATCATGGACATCAGCACAAAAAGGGACACTACATGGAAAGAAGCCGAGGATTAATTACAGCTTCCTTGTGTGCAGTTAGCATGCAAACACTCTATTTATAGAGTTTATTTACTATTCTGATAACGTGAAACTATTTTTGAAGAGCTATAAACCTGTGCTGCGTCACTGTGCATCCGGTATGACAGAACGTAGTAATGAAAATCGTTTAATTTGACATGAAGAACACACGTTATCGCACTGCTTGTTACAGAATTCTTATTGGGATCATCTTGTACAGTGTGTCAATTAATAATTATATAAGACCGCTGGAATCGCCCAATGTAAAACCGGGTTAAGGCTGCTAACGATAGTACTTACGATATCTGAGGTACCTCATAAAACTGTACTGTAACTTACTTAACTGCGATATCAATATCTTATCGCCATATCGTCCAACGCTAGCATACCTGACTTAACATGACAGTATAACAAGTATAGCACACACAGTCATGCAATCCAGCCCGGGGACAAAAACATCCATCAACATAAATATCCATGAGTTTAAAAAAAAAAAAAAAGATTGCAGGTGTACATTATCGCCTAGCGTATCACCCAGCTGAAAATCAAATCGACTACCACTGAATAACGCTTATGACGGATTTATATTTACACGTCGTGTAAATAATACATACATAATTTCTCCTCTTAACAATCTATACGATTTGATGTCTCACACCCAAAGTTGGCTATCTTTTCATGAACCTGCACTGGGTCTAGCTGGGACACTCCTCTAGCTAAGTTATATACAAACTACTCAAGAATTTTACAATAAAGTAAATGAACTGTCCAAATATCCTGACTCTGATGACTTTGCACCTGGTTCTTCGCCTTAACAACCAGTGGTGTCTACAGCTATTATTAGCGAGCTAGCTACCCACTTTAGTTATACAGGCTAAGATATAAATAACGATAGCTAGTCTGGGGAAGAACATGGACTACTTTAAAAGTAGACCAGCTAGCTAACGAGCTTTCCGTCCAGCCCCATTATTCCAACACTTCACATTGAAATGGAAACAAATTTTTTAGATATTCAATGAAGCAATTTTACCTTTTTCTGGCACTCCAGATGAATTAGACGTTTGTAACTATCCAGTATTGGTCTGAAAGCGAAATGTCGCGTCAACCACACAAAAGAAGCTAGCAACAGTTAGCTGGCTCGCTAACGTTAGCTCCAACTGGCCTAAAAGCTCCAGAGCTGTGTGTGTGTGTGTGTGTGAAAGAGAGGGAGAGCGAGACAGTGAGACAGCAGAAACTGACACTGCCCGTCACGTCACACTCCTGAAGTAAACTGGCTCTTTCAACTTCCAAAGTCTTCAGAGTATCCTATCTGTCCTCTTGAGAAGGACAACCACCCAGATATTTGTGTGGTTTCAGAACATGCCTGTACCAGCAAACTTCTCTTCCTTCGCCTGCCTGATGCCAAGCACAGATACACTGTACCGGAAGTAGGCTGAAGCGTGAGGAGCATTTTTGTGCGCGCGTATGCGCGCGTTTGTGAGATTCCACTGTTTGACAGGTTTGGTGATAAAGGGGACGGAGAGCTGTGGCTAATTATAGATAGGACAAGGTTGCTTTTTATTGAATAATGCGGCATTTTAATAATATTTGGGAGGCTGTTAATTTTGATGTCTAAGCTAGCGTGTTGTACTCATATTATAACTTACAATCCAACGTGTGTGAATATTTTAGCAACCAACACTAGCTAAAATATAGTATAATGTAGGATTGACTGAATGGCAGTAGTGAACATTAGAAGTAGTTTGTTAAGGTTAGCCAGTCACTCATTTTAATGCTCTGTTTATTCAGATTTCACAAGAAAGAGAACGTGATAAATTGCAGAATTACAATTAAATTGCAAACATCTATGATCACATTCAGCAGCGCACAAAGACCCTGACCGCCTCGTACCCACCCGCTGAACTCACCATCCTCCATTCAAGGACAGAGAGGGAGAGGGGAGAGAGAAACAACACACAAAAACGAATTAACCAAACAAACAAAAATAAATATTTAAAACAACAACAACCTTGTACAGCCAAATAGAAAATACTGAGGGCAGTATCCTTTAAAAAAAAATTGTGAGGAAAGGTTCTCAACTCTGATGAAAGTCTTGTATGACCTGAACGAGAATCTAGTTTTCTCTAAATAAAGAAAATCAGCTAGCATCAGTGAGCCAGTACTCATGAGATGGGGGGAGCAACATGTTTCCATTTAAGTAAGATAAGGCATCTGGCTAAAAGGGTGCAGAAAGCTATAGCGTTAGACTGTGAGGCAGAAATTAAGACATTCCTAAAAGGTAAAACCAAATAAGGCAACTATAGGACAGGGCTTAAGGGTTTTATTAAAAATGTTAGAGAAGCATTCAAATATTGATTGACAGGAATAAGTGATAGCGGAGCAGTCACAAAACATGTGATATAGGTCAGCGGGAGCTTGGAGACATCTGTCACATAAATGGCCTAGCTCTGGATGAATCCACTTTATTAGGAACACCAGTACATTCATACAGTTATCTAATCAGCCAATTATGTGGCAGAAAAAAATCATGCAGATAAAGGTCAAGAGCTTCAGTTAATGTTCACATCAAAAAACAGAATGAAAAAAAATGTGATCGCTGTGACTTTGATTGTGGCATGGATGTTGGTACCAAATGGGCTGGTCTGATTATTTCATAAACTGCTGATCTTCAGGGAATTGCACACACAACAATTTCTAAAGTTTCTAATTAGGGATGCGTATTGAGGGGAGCTTAAGGCCAAAATGAACTCTAAATTGGTGGCAGATACATAATGTATCCGTAGCAACCATGTTACCCACAGAATGGTACTGTGACATAGAGAAAGGTGAAGCAAGCAGAGCCATAAGAGAGATTGGTCTACATGAAGGGAGTGAAGCCCACTTAGACAGAATAAGTTTGGTACTGTCCAAGCACAGGGGGCATGTCTGTCTCTAACATATTAAAGGGGAAATAGTTCACTTTTGGGTGTGTTTAATTTATAGCCAGAAAAGTTAAAAAATTCTGAAATTGTCTGAAATATGCGAAGGAGGGATGAAGCTAGGATGGAAATTAACAATACGAATTTGTGGGTCGTTACTAATAGCAATACCTAAAGGCTCCATAGCGATGGCAAAAAGCAATGGGGAGAGAGGACATTTATAAAAGTCAATTGTGATACCTTCTGGGCTAGGGGCCTTACCGCTCTGCATTGATTGGATGGCCGAAATAACCTCGTGTGGCATGAGATGATTCCAGTACAGCCTTTGAAATAGGGTCTATAATAAGCATAGGTACACCTGTAAAAAAAAATCATCTATGAAAACAATTTCTGGAACCAAATGAGACTGGTAGAGGAGCAAGTAAAAAAATCCTAAAAGTGTCATTAATATGAATTTAGTGTCCAACCAAAATCAGATCACTGAAATTGGGAGATAATATTATTGAGAGGATTGTTATTTCACCTGAAGTACTAAGACCTTGCTGGGTTTATCTCCACGTTGAAAGAACACTGACCGCCACTTGAGTAGAATTTGCTCTGCTCGTTTTGAAATACACTGGATCGGGTCTAAGAGCACAGAATGCATTAAGTTTCTGAGTTTCAGTTTCAATGTCCAAATGCCTAGATCTGCGCTGTTATTGCCAAAAGGATGTAAAAGATCCTCGAATGTAAACTTTAAGTGATTCCCAGATAACCAATGTAGACATACCAGAAGTAATACTGATATCCAGAAAACTGTTAATATGATTAGCAAGTACCTGAGAAAAAGCTTTATCTGAAAACAAAAGTGTTAAATCTCCAAGTCTTAGGAGTAGTAGCTTTATCAGAGAACAAGAGCGACAGAAATCAACAGTTGGGTACATTCTTAAAAAGAAGGAAAGCACTGGTGAGCTCTTCGAAAGGCCTGGAAGACAACAAAAGTGGATGATCGCAGAATCCTTTCCTTGGTGAAGAAAAACCCCTTCACAACAGAAGTCAAGAATACTCTGGAGAAGGCAGATGTATAATTGTCAAAATCTACAATCATGAGATGCCTTAATGAATGTAAATACAGAGGGTTTACAACAAGGTGCAAACCACTGGTAACATTCAAGAACAGGAAAGCCAGATTAGAC
>CM074918.1:22521993-22535658 GCA_037576815.1 Pangasius larnaudii | reverse complement strand
TTTTTGTGAATCCATTTATTTCTGTAAAGCTGCTTTGTGACTATGTCCATTGTTAAAAGCGCTATACAAATAAAATTGAATTGAATTGAAATAGGGTGTAGAACATGTGTAATGCACTTCAGCAAGGACACAATATGAAACAATTTTGGATTCAGCCTAGATTTTTGCCATTTTGAGATACTAGGTAAATAAATGAATGTGGTCATATGTGGATGAACCTAGTACAGCTCCTGTGGCACCATTAAGCTTGGTGATGCTGGCACCTTCACTGACATCCTTAACTTAAAGATATACAACTTACAAATAATATTTAACAAATGTGAGAGTGACATAATAGGAATAAACATTACCTTACCATTGTGAATCCTCTGCAAAATAGATGTAATTATGATAATATCGATTATGCCCTTTACAATACGCAAATTAATTTTCTAAACTTAGTCAAATGTGTTTAGCCTAGCTACTATGTTTTCTCTTTTATCACTGAAAGGAAACGGGGCTGTGGATTTCTTCTTCAGTGGTATTTATTGGAGGGTTGCACCACAATAAGAACATACACTGACCGAACACTTTATTAGGAACACTTTACTAATTCTGGGTAGGGCCTCCCTTTGCTCTCAAAACAGCCTCAATTCTTCATGTCATGGATTCCACAAGATGTTGGAAACATTCCTTTAAGATTCTGGTCCATGTTCACATGACTGCATTACGCAATTCCTGCAGCTTTTTAGGTGCACATTCATGCTGAGAATCCTGTTCTACCACATCCCAAAGGTGTTATATTGGATTCAGATTCGGTGATTGGGAAGGCCACTAAAGAACACTGAACACATTGTCACGTTCATGAAACTAGATTGAGACCACTTTTGCTTTGTGATATGGTGCATTGTCGTGCTGGAAATAGACATTATATGATAAAGAAGGTAAATTGTGTCCATGATAGGATGCCTATGGCCAGCAATAATACTTAAAAAGGCTGTGCCAATGATTAATTGGTATTAACAGGCCCAAAGTGTGCCAAAAAAACATTCCCCACACCAATACACCACCTCCACCAGCCTGGACTGTTGACACAAGGCAGGTTGAGTCCATGGCGCCAACAATCGTACCACAGTCAAAATCACTGAGATCACATTTTCCCCCTTTCTGATGGTTCATGTGAACATTACCTGAAGCTGCTGACCTGTATCTGTATGATTTTATGCATTGCATTGGTGCCACACGTTTGGCTGATTAGATTAGAGTAGGTGTACAGGTGTTCCTAATAAAGTGCTCTGTGAGTGTATATCAGCGTCCCTGGTGGTTGGGCCTGCTGTAACATAGTAAACCTTTCCCCGGAAAGCGCTTGTTTTTTGTTAACTTTTAGCAGCATATTTTATTGTTGGCATATCCGTTATGCATTAAAATATTTTCTTGTAACATTTTTTTTATATGTAGTTTAGAAATATTTTCCTTTTTCCTTTCAGAGTAAAAGTACATTGTGATGTTTTTATTATTATTTTTTTAAAGACAGCTGTTTCTGTCCCAATTACAATAATGCTCACTGCGGAACGCTTGTTTATACAGGTTTTAGAGAGCACAGATTACAGTCACACTATTGTAAGTCGCTCTGGATAAGGGCGTCTGCCAAATGCCGTAAATGTAAATGTACATAAAGTCATTGTGGGAAATGGTGATTTAATGGTTAATTTAAACCTACATTTCCCTACTCCCTTTGTTAATCGGACTGGACTCAAATTCAAAATACTATAACAGAACAGCAAAACAATCAATTCCAAGAAGTTTAGGGAATAGGAGAATAAAGATTGTCCCATGGTGGATGGAAGAATGTGGGAAAGTAATAAAAGAAAGGAGCAAAGTTTTTAAAATACTTAAAAGAACACACAATTTTGAAGATTTAATCAAGTTTAAAAAGATGCAGGCAAAGGTAAGAAGAACTATTAAAACAGCAAAAAGGGAATATTGGAGATCATTTTGTGATTCAGTGGGAAGAGAAACAGACATTTATAAAGTATGGGGTATGATAAGGAAGATAATTATCGAAGATGAAGAGGTGGGTGATATACTTAATTTGCCATTAACAATCATCAAAAAGTATTCTTTTAGAGTTATATAATGAAGTACGGGAAGAGGGACAACTACCTAGTTGCTGGAAAGAAGCTATAGCAGTTCCAATCCATAAAGCTGGGAAAGAAGGTAAAAGTCCAAGTGATTACAGGCCAATTTCTCTTACTTCACACTTATGTAAGATAATGGAAAAAATGATAAAAAAGAGACTAACATATTTTATGGAAACTAAAGGGAATATTTGTAATTATCAAAGTGGATTTAGAAAAGGTAGATGTACTATGGACCCTACAGAATGTCTGGAACATGAAAAACGAAGAGCTTAGGCTAATAGAGAAAGTGTAGTGGCAGTATTTTTTGACATCGAGAAAGCTTATGATATGATGTGGAAAGAAGGGTTAATAATTAAATTGAGAAAAGCAGGAGTTAAAGAAATATGGTAAAATGGATTAAACGTTTTCTATTTGGAAGATACATGCAAGTAAAGATTAGGAAAGAATTTTCAGCGATAATAAATGGAACACCACAAGGAAGTATAATTAGTCCTTTATTATTCTCTATTATGATTAATGATGTGTTTTTAAGTATTGAAAAAGGAATAGGAATTTCTCTTTATGCAGATGATGGTGCAATCTGGAAATGAGGGAGGAATATAGCGTTTATGGTAAGAAAAGTGCAAGAAGCAATCACAGAAGTTGAAAGGTGGTCATATAAGTCGGGTTTTAGATTCTCTGTTGAAAATTCAACAAATTTCTTTTCAAAATGTAGGATTAGTAAAGAGGTAAAATTGAAATTATATGGTCAAGAAATAGAGTATCATGTTTTAAATTTTTGGGTATATGGTTTGATGAGAAACTCACGTTTAAAATACACATTCAAAAAACTGTTGATAAATGTAAAAAGGTAATGAATGTTATGAGATGTTTAGTGGGGAAAGAATGGGGGGCTGAGAGGATGGCTCTGAGAAATATATATGGGGTTTGATACGATCTGAATTTGATGATGGGAATATAGTGTATCAATCTGCTGCTAATACTGTGTTAAAAGAGGTGGATAAAGTTCAGTACAAGGCATTAAGATTATGTACGGGGGCGATGAGATCTACACCAACTGCAGCCTTGCAGGTTGAAATGAGAGAAATGCCAGAATGTAATGTCAAAGTCAGTAAAAGAATCACAGATAATCTGTCAATGTATACTGGTGAAATGATTTTTCACCAGTGGCATTGCAATGGGTGGAGGAAAATAAGCCAATGCGGACACTCATATGTTCTGATTCAAGTTAATCTTTAATTACAATTAAAACATGTCATTCAGAAAGCAGAGCAGATATAATGATTGAGATTCTTCAAACAATATATAGGATCCAGATGATGGGAATATATGTAGCTTTCTGTTGGATACCAGCGCATGTGGGATTAAAAGGAAATGAGTTGGCAGATGAATAGGCAAAGGAAGCAACAAAGAAAGTAGACATAGATATGCACAGAAAATATGGTAAGAGTGAAATGAAGTGTTTAATCAAACAACATGTGAAGAATAGATGGCAGAAATATTGGGAAGAAGAAAGAACAGGGCGATGGTTTTATATCATTCAAAGAATTGTTGGTAAGTATAGAGTAATAGGAACAAATAGACATGAGGAAACTATAGTCTCAAGGCATAGATTTGGGCATACTGCTTCAAACAGCAGTTTAAAGAGAATAGGGAGACATGAAACTGGAAAATGTGAATATTGTAATCAAGAGGAAAATGTAGAATGTTATAATGAAATATCCAACGTACGGCAAAATAAGAAAGATACTGATTGATGACCTCAAGGAAAATAAAGAGAAGTTTGGTTTGATAAACATTTTGGGGAGTAAATTAGGGGATAAAAACTTTCAGTTTTTAAAGTAGTATTTAAAGGACACGGGGTTATATAATAGGATATAATGATTTCAAGGGTAGATTATGATCCTGACCCACACTCCTAATCAGTAGGTGGCGATTATGCACCTAAAAGTTGTATGCCATCCGCCATTAAAACACCAAGAAGAAGAAGGCAAAGGTTTCAAAAATACTACGGTACAAAATTTATGAGCTGTGAAAGTCTGTTAGATTCGTGACATATTTATTGGGCTCGTTGGGTTGCACACAAAGCTGGAGTTTGCGAGAGGTATATGTGGACGTAGCATTCAGCTCAAAACAGGAGCCACAATGCGGGTTTACAGGCTGTGGCTGCAGTCGTATTGTGTGAGTGCTGTGCTCTGTGGACGCTTCTGTGGCTGCTCGTGCTCACGTATGGCTATGTTTTCGTCCTTCCCTTATTTGCGGGCGCGCAAGAAGAGCAGTCAGTACGGCGATGTGGACTCTGAACACTATTCGGCACTGGTGAAAGCGGTAGTGTCTACGAGAATTAGCTCTCAGACTCCAGAAAGTATTGAAAACGAAGATCAATGGCTTTACGGATCTATCGTAAAATCCAAGCCCCAGGTGTGCAGAGCGCTTAAAAACCCGTGGCCTCTGTTAAACGACGCAAAACGTGTCCTTGACGCAGAGAACGTGGAGGGAAGCATGACTCGGATAAGCTTGCAAAGAGGTTCAGAGCACGCCACTATACCAAGTGTAACAAAAATACTCCAAAAAACAATGTCAGCCCAGCAAGCTTTTAATTTGGAGAGATGGAAGAAAAGGACGATCGCTGAGCTTGGCGTGGAAGGCTTCAAAGAATACAGCAACAGTAGGCCCCAGTTCCACCCCGTGGTGTCCATACTCCTATTTTATTGCGCAATTTTATTTTGTATCCAAGAAAATTTAAGTGAAACCAGAAATTATTTAAATGCATGAAAGTTATTTTTGGAAGGCGCCTTATTATAATTATTACCTTTTTTTCATCTCTTTGCTTCAAGTTTACGAAACACTTGGATGGAAACCAGTGTATGCCTCTTGTCGAACCTTCCAAATGGAAAGTAATTGACCTGTCATCTTGTGTTTGGTTTTAGATCTTTTCACACAGGGGAAACTGTTGCATGTAGCTGTTGAAGGAATTTTAACTGGAGAAAAAACCCTATTTGAAGATGGAGTGTGTCTGGAAAATGTGTCTGGATATTTACAAAGTATCAGTCACGTGTTGGAGGACATTACAAAAGTGAAAGCCATTGAGAGTGTTGTGCAGCATCAGCATCTACAGTACCTGGGCATTGTTGATTGTGTTGCCATGTACAAGTGAGAATCACTTGTTGTTGTTTCAGTTGTTTCAGTCCAGCATTTTTAAAATTATAACAAATGTCACTGGTTAAGAGGTGAGCTATTGCTCAAAAGACTGGACTGCCTGGGGTTACTTTGACCAATGTTTTTTTCTTACTCATGTTTATTGCCAAGCAAAATGTTTTATTGAACACAAATTTCCATAATTCTACTATGGAAAGAAAAGAAATTGGTTGGTAGTAAAATTAATAATATTGGAATTTTGTATTATGTAACCAAGTATGTACATCTCATAAACTCAAGAGCACTTTTGCTGACGTTTTAGCTTTTACCATAAACAACTAATTGTCTTTTTTTCTTTTCAATATACAGGAATTCACTGTGTGTCATAGAGTGGAAGACATCAGAGAAGCCAAAACCTTTCCTTTACAACACGTATGACAACCCCTTGCAGGTGGCCGCCTACATTGGAGCCTTAAACAGTGACAAAAACTACAACTACCAGGTATATCGATTCATATTTCCATGAGCTACCTGTTTTTCCCCCTGATTTACAAGAGCTAATAATACATTTAATTATTCACCAAATATTTCTCTCCATCTGCAGGTGGATAGTGGCTTGATTGTGGTTGCCTACAAAGATGGCTCACCAGCCCACTCTCACTTCCTGAAAACAGACCAGGTTGTGCAGTATTGGGATAAATGGCTCTTCCGACTGGAGGAATATATGGAGAATGATGGGCCACCCAGTCCTTGCTGATGGCCCAAAAACCAAAAGTGTATAGAATTGTCCGACTGTGTGCTCAGTTGGTTCTGTTAATCTTCTTCCTTTCTGTTCCAAGAAAGGTTCTATGAGATCCATGGAAAGCAGTGCTTTATATGATTACACAAAATTCCAGACACGTGTAGTATCAATTGATATTTTACAAAAGAAGCTTGCACTTTCTGTATTATAGTATCATGAACTAGTCAGAAATATTTAAGTGCAGAGAACTATATCAGTCTAATTTTCACTCACAAATGACTGAAAAATTCTTCCTGGCCTTCTTGGTACTTCCGTCTTTACAAAGGAAATGTTTGGATGACCAGCTTCTGCTTGAATGGATTTTACATTAAGTGCAGTTTAATGTCTGGAATTGAATTCCCCCGTTCTGAAAATTAACCTTTTTGAATGCTATCTGTAGCTTTGTATTTTTACAGTGCAATGCTTCTTAGTTAACTTGGAAGTAAATCTTGAGGGTTTTTTTTCCTCTCCCCATTACTGGAGGATACACGACTTCCTTTCCAAATTATGTTAAAGTATTACTTAGATATGCAGGAGCATTTGAAATTGGTTTTATTGAATCATTTGTCATTTATGTATAGGATGAGTTGCTTTGTTTGCGTTGCAAATTTGATAAAAAATTAAATGTACTTTACTGTTTTTCTGAAAATTTGTACCTTTCATGTTATTTGATCTGTATGTGCCCTGAAAATTAACTTCCAAAATGGTTAAAAATTGTACTTTCTGTCAAAAACACTTGTCTGGAAATAAATAGGCCTGCAATGATGTGGTAGATTTACAAATATTTAATGATGCATATAATAATAATAATTAGAAAGTGATTGAAATGTGGCTTGTTTGCTTTCCTGCTCAGGTCAGTACAGATATGTTCGAAAAGTTTGAGCAGCAGAGCAACATATGTAGATGATTTGGAAACATTTTATGTTTTCTACAGGGAACATTAGACAATTTGTAATCAGAAACCCCATTAATATGCGCAATACTGCAAAACAGTCCTTTCTAGCATGCCAACAGCACCTACAACCACAATTTACGAAAAGATTTTTAAGAAGTATAAAAATATAAAAAAAACATGCCTCAAAAATTGTGGATTTTATTGCCTTGGATGGTTCCACTCATCAAGGACTTTAGATTTTGTAGGCTAATGAAGAATATCGAACCTGTTGCTGTTTATGCCCAGGTAACATGTTCTTTGATACAATTACTTTATGGCTACCTGGGGCAGACAAATCATTGGCCTGGACACCTGGGACAAGTACATTTTGCATCCAGGCTTTTAGATTTTTACTAAGAGTTGTCTAGTGGATGGAAAAAGAAAAATAACCAGGAAAGAAAAAAAATACTCTTATTGACTTTAGCAAAACAAAAGTTTTTGTTTGAGAAAGGTTTGACATTTATTACAAATAAAAAACCAAAATATCTAATTTGGGTAAGTATTCAGACCCATTATTCACTATCCTGAAGCTACTCCAGCATTGACCTGGCTGTGTGTTTCAGGTTGTTGTCATGCTGAAAAGTTAAACTTCATCACAGTCTGAGTTCATATGCACTCTGGAACAGGTTTTCTTTAAGGATCTCTCTGTATTCCTTGCTGCTGATAAGCATGCTGCCACCATCATACTTCACCACAGGGATGGTATTAGTTGATGAGCAGTACTTGGTTCTTCACCAGATGCAGTGCTTGGAGTTCAGTCCAATGAGGCTCTAGGGTTTACACTGAGTGAGCGGCTATTCTGTGGGTGGAAACACCTTGTTGATAAGAGAGGTCAGAGGAAAATAACCAGATTGGTTCAAGCTGCCAGGAAGGATATAGTAACTCATATAAAAGCATCTTAGCATGCACAAAACATCAAACTTGAGGTGGATGGCTACAACAGCAGGGTCATTTCAGCATTTGAGGACAATTTCTGTCCCTTTGTCATTTTAATGAATAAAACATATATAGTTTACAAATACATAATGCCAGTTACATAATCAATATCAATAAAAACAGTCTAATATTATATTTTCTTTTTTATATATTATAAATCCTTTCAACAGTTGCAAACAGTAAAATGGCATGTCCCTGAGCTTAGTCAATGGAAAACAGCTAACAGATTTTATCTTAAAATGAACTAATATTTAAAACATGAAAACACTGTTAAAAAATGTAAGTTTTAATTTCACACATAAAATTATTAAACATCATATTTTAATGCATAAATAGTGCAAACAATATAATTTTAAACTTGTCCTCAACTTCCTTTCTACCATGTTATAATGGGGGGAGGGGTGGGGGGTGGGGGGGGAATGCAGGAAGTGGTAATCTTGATTTAAGTCACATGACTAAGACAGTGACTTCATTTCGTTACAAAGAAGCATAGCATGCAAAGAAAGGTAAGGTCACTCTTTTTTCTGTCACTTTTTTAAACGTTTTTGTACATTTGACACATGGGGACAATCAGAACCCGTCAAACCCTGTTGAATGTAAATCCTGCAGAAAACAATAAAATATTTGAAAAATATATGAAAATGAAGATTTTAAGTACATAGGCTGCCTCGCCATGTACTTTACCACATTGCAAGCTATTGTAGATTTAGCATGCTAATTGTCAACCCTGTTGTTGTCAACTCTGTTATTGCTCTTTTGTAACAGGGTTGACACTACTGCATTGTAGCCTTGGCTGGCACACCAAAAAAGCCTATGTTTATTCACAGTAAATTAAGAAAATGAATTCACAATTGCATTCTATTCAAATAATTAAAGAAATGTTTGCATTTAATGTCGGTGTTTATAGATTTCAATGGTATGGCACCAGTCACAGCAGCAGAGAGGCAGAGACAATACAGGGCAAGAAGAGATGCTGACCCTGTGAGAAGGCAGCAGTATTTGGAGAAAGAGAGAGAGAAAGAAATGAAGGCAGGACAGGTTGAAAAGGAAAAAGAAGTGCATTTTTGAACTGAGTGAGAGAGAGGTAAGACTAAAACACAGAAGATGGAGAGCTGCCCAGCAAAAGTGTCATATGAAGGCAGCTATAGCACCCACAACTACTTCAGCTGCAACAGGGAGAACCCATTTAACGCAAGTTCAGGCAGGGCATTCAAGGTCACGATCTGAGTAGTACTTTTTTTTTTTTTTTTTTTTTTTGAGATTTCTTAAACAAATGTACATATTGCAACAATGAACTTGCAGTCTTTAAGAAAGTATTAGGTTTAAGACAGTATTAGGTGATGTCATTCTCACTCACAGCTCATCATTGAAAATCACATCATCTGCTATATCTTAAGATCCTATGTATAAAAACCATCATGTAGAACACTGGTCCTAGGAGCTGTGATCCTAAGAGCACTACTTCTAATGATCCTGTGTATTTGTAATAATCCCTGCTTCAGCTGAATGAGATGTGTTAGATCAGAGAAAATACAACATTTTGCAGAGCACCAGTTGCCCAAGGACTACAGGACTGGGAAATACCGGTGCAGACCACTAATCCAACCCCTAAATTCCTTCGTCTCCAAACCAGTTTCACTGACCTTACTGCCACCAGCTAACAAGAGAAAAAAGCTCCTATTGAACACATACACTTGAACATTAACAGCAGTGCCTAAATTGAAATTCAGATTCCAAGAGATCTCACCTATGTTCTGAAAAACCTCTCTTTTATTGTTTAGGTTAAAGAGAGGACTTTTTTGATGGTTCTAAAACAATTAATGTATATGTTGCAGGCAAAAGTATGTAGGAAGGAAAAGATTAAAAAAAACAAAGGAAGGTGCTACACTCAAATCAGAGAAATAGAAAAGGCCCTTAGAAACGAAAGAAATTCAAGAAAAGATTCAACCGCTACATAAAACAGACTTTCAGAGGACAAAGGAGACACATAGGAAACTGAAAATCCTCTTGCAAAGAAAGAGCTCTTTTATCACAATGCATTGATTTCAGAAATAAAAGACAAGTACAGACAAACTAAAAAGGAAAGGGAAAAGCAGATAATTTGGAAGCTCGTAATCAGAAAAATAATTAAAAAGTACAAGCTGCAGGCATATGGACAGAGGAAACTAGGCTTCTCCAACAGAAAATGCTCAAGTGAATTTTCATATCAGTTCAAAAGGGCAAAATTCCACCGTACATATGAAGAGGTTAAAAACAGTGTCTTAGCTTTTCATGAGAGAGACGACATAAGCAGAGTAACAACAGATAAAAAGCAAACTGACAAAAAAAGAAATGCAAGCAGCAGAAACGGTTCCTTCAAGACACTAAAAAATCTACACAAGAGATTTTTGGCCGAGAATGCACAAGTATCTATTTCTTGCACTCTGTTTTCGTGTCTCCGTCCATTCTGGGTCATGCATCCAACAATCTCAGACAGACACACACACTTGTATGTGCATGGAAATTTAGGTTTTATGACAGAGAAGCTTTCGCAGATGCGTCTCATAACAGGCACCAACCTGGAAAGCCTTGCTGCAGAGCTCTCATGTGAATAAGAACTTTTCAGTAGAACTCTGAAGAAGGAAGTCAAAATGACACTGGATGATCTCATTGAGCTGCATGCTTGCAAAATTCAAAAAGTATTCATTCAACATTAAGTTCTCTTTTTGCTGAAAACTCAAGAGAAATCTCTTGCCATCTGAAGCTATACTTCACATAGACTTCTCTGAGAAGTATTCATGCAAGTACAGCAAAGAAATTCAAGCTTTGGTGGCTCTCATGAGCAGGCAACACTACATACAGGTGTGCTATATGTAGGAGAAGCTGAACCAGTTTGTTTTTGTTCAATCTCCCCATCCAGACTGAAAGGTCCTCCAGCAATATGGCAACATCATGACCCAGTCCTCAACCACATAAAGAGCAAGTATCCTGCTGTGTCCACACTACACTTTTTTTTTTTAGCAACAATCCCTGTATTCAGTACAGACAAAAAGGCAACTTCTTTTTGTTCAGCACCACACTGGAGAGAAAGGGATTCAAGGCAGGGACATGGAACTTTTTTGAAGCCAGTCATGGTAAGAGAACATCCGATGGTGAAGAGGACGGCGGATAAACTGTTCATCACTGGGCATGATACCTAATGCAATGGAAGCTTTCGCAGATGCGTCTCATAACAGGCACCAACCTGGAAAGCCTTGCTGCAGAGCTCTCATGTGAATAAGAACTTTTCAGTAGAACTCTGAAGAAGGAAGTCAAAATGACACTGGATGATCTCATTGAGCTGCATGCTTGCAAAATTCAAAAAGTATTCATTCAACATTAAGTTCTCTTTTTGCTGAAAACTCAAGAGAAATCTCTTGCCATCTGAAGCTATACTTCACATAGACTTCTCTGAGAAGTATTCATGCAAGTACAGCAAAGAAATTCAAGCTTTGGTGGCTCTCATGAGCAGGCAACACTACATACAGGT
Source organism: Pangasius larnaudii (assembly GCA_037576815.1). NCBI lineage: Eukaryota > Metazoa > Chordata > Actinopteri > Siluriformes > Pangasiidae > Pangasius > Pangasius larnaudii. The sequence continues at coordinate 22,524,241 of CM074918.1, read as the reverse complement.
GTGCTATATGTAGGAGAAGCTGAACCAGTTTGTTTTTGTTCAATCTCCCCATCCAGACTGAAAGGTCCTCCAGCAATATGGCAACATCATGACCCAGTCCTCAACCACATAAAGAGCAAGTATCCTGCTGTGTCCACACTACACTTTTTTTTTTTAGCAACAATCCCTGTATTCAGTACAGACAAAAAGGCAACTTCTTTTTGTTCAGCACCACACTGGAGAGAAAGGGATTCAAGGCAGGGACATGGAACTTTTTTGAAGCCAGTCATGGTAAGAGAACATCCGATGGTGAAGAGGACGGCGGATAAACTGTTCAGCACTGGGCATGATACCTAATGCAATGGAACTCTTCAAGGCTCTTGATAAGAGTAACACCTCTGTGTGTTTGCACCATATAGAAGCAAACCGCTTCTTCTGGCCATTAAGAGAAGACAAGATATGGTACCTCTATGAAGACATTGTTTGGTTAATTCCAACACCAAGGTCTGTGACTGCACGCCATGTGGAAGTTGATAGGGACATATGGTCTTAGCTACAAAAGTAAAGATGAACATTTCAGAAGAAAAAATATGAAGTGAAGAAGAGTTACCTGAAATGTATTTATTACATTTTGTTATAATGTTGCAGTTTTCTAATTAATGTCTTTTCAATTATTAAATTGTCTTACATTTTATAGTTTTTAATGAATTCATCACATTTTAAAAATGTTTGAATGTTTATAAAATGTTTGATTTGATGCATAAATTAATTTTTTTTTTTACATTTTTAAAATGTAAAAGCAAGCATTTAATGTTGTATGGAATGTTTAAAATAGTTACATTTACTTAGTCTTTGAAATATTTCCATTTTTGAAATATGAATTATTAATGAAATGTCTACCCACTGTACAGATTTTTTTTTATGCAGGTTCTTTAGAATTTGCTTCTTTAGAACTGGATGTCAAAGTTGATAGCACCATAAAGGTTTTGAATTAAAACAATGTCATTCTGTTGGTCAGAACCGTTTAAACTGAGATACATTCCTAAATATATTATAAAAAACCCTAAAATATTATATAAGAATAAACTAAAAGGAAAATTAAAAGGCTACTGTTGACTACTTCATTTAATGCCATATAGCCCAACAATGTCAACCCTGTAAAACCCTGTTATTTACAAATATTTAGGAAAATGTTATATTTTCCCAATATTAAAAAAGAACACTTTGGCATTAGAAATTGAAGAGGAATATTAAGCAAACTGTAACCATATTTCTTTTTAAAATACTAATAGATTCTTTTCTCTAAAGATTAAGAGGCCAAGATGTGTGCTTTTTGTGTTAATACAATAACTATATGAAAATTAGCTTTCGATCAAAGATTTTTATTTTTTTTTTTTGCACAATCACTTTCTTTAGTTGGGGACAAATAAGTAGTGATATAAAAGGCCTTTTTTGCTACTAATTCATTGCAAGATATTCCATATAGCCATATGCCCATAACAGGGTTGATGTATGAATGCGATATAACACAGAAAAATGTAAATTTATTTTAATATAACATGCTGAGATGGCCCAATAGGTTTTTATAATAGTTTAATATGTCCCTTATTGAAACTGAAAGAGTGACAATATATATATTATATATATATATATATTTTTTTTTTTACAAATTTATATATATATATTATATATTTTTTTTTTTACAAATTTGCAAACTCAAAAATGTCCTTCAATGCTGAAATGACCCATCAGAAGACCACATTGGGTTCCACGCCTGTCAGCGAAGAATCATGGGCACAGCCTCACCCAAACTGGACAGTTCTGAGATGCTTTTCTGTTCACCACGGCTGTAAAGAGTGCTTATTTGAGTTACCACAGACTTCCTGTCAGCTCAAACCAGTCTGGTCATTCTCCTCTTATCTCTCTCATCAACAAGGTGTTTCAGCCTGCAGACCCTCCGCACAAAGTATATTTTTTGTTTTTCGCACCATTCTGTGTAAATTCCAAATCAACTAGCCCTGAAAATGGATGGCTCTGGAGCATCGTGCCCATATCTGGCCATCAAAACTGCACAGTCTAGATTTGGGTGCCACAGTGCAAGTTAAAGAAAGGGGTATACAGTCAGGTCCATAAATATTGGGACATCGACACAATTCTAACATTTTTGGCTCTATATACCACCACAATGGATTGGTATTTACATCCAAATCAGGTGAACGGTGTAGGAATTACAACAGTTTGCATATGTGCCTCCCACTTGTTAAGGGAC
>CM074918.1:22489761-22502519 GCA_037576815.1 Pangasius larnaudii | reverse complement strand
TTTACAGGTGGAGGCCACTGACATTTTTTTCCCTACTCATCTTTTCTGACTGTTTTTCACTAGTTTTGCATTTGGCTTGGGTCAGGGTCACTACTGGTAGCATGAGGCGATACCTGGACCCTACAGAGGTTGTACAGGCAGTCCAACTCCTCCAGCATGGCACATCAATACGTGCCATTGCCAGAAGGTTTGCTGTGTCTCCCAGCACAGGCTCAGGAGCATGGAGGAGATTCCAGGAGATAGGCAGTTACTCTAGCAGAGCTGGACAGGGCCGTAGAAGGTCCTTAACCCATCAGCAAGACAGTTATCTGCTCCTTTGTGCAAGGAGGAACAGGATGAGCATTGCCAGAGCCCTGGCAATGAGAATTGGTGTGAATGTCTCTGATCAAACAATCAGAAACAGACTTCATGAGGGTGGCCTGAACATCAGAATTGGCAGGTCTGCCACTGGCGCCCTGTGCTTTTCACAGATGAGAGCAGGTTCACTCTGAGCACATGTGACAAGTGAAAGGGTCTGGAGAAGCCATGGAGAATGTTACGCTGCCTGTAACATCATTCAGCATGACAGGTTTGGTGGTGGGTCAGTGATGGTCTGGGGAGGCATATCCATGGAGGGACGCACAGACCTCTGCAGGCTAGACAATGACACTCTGACTGCCATTAGGTATCTGGATGAAATCGTTGGACCCATTGTCAGACCCTACGCTGGTGCAGTGGGTCCTGGGTTCCTCCTGGTGCACGACAATGCCCGGCCTTATGTGGCGAGAGTATGCAGGCAGTTCCTGGAGGATGAAGGAATTGATACCATTAAATGGCCCCCACGCTCGCCTGACCTAAATCCAATAGAACACCTCTGGGACATTGTTTCGGTCCATCCGACGCTGCCAGGTTGCACCTCAGACTTGCTCTGGAGACGACCACTGGGTTTGGTGTTGTCTGGTTTGTACTTCTGGCAGATGGTACAGTGTTTGACATACTCCCAGATGTCTTTATGGACAGTGGGCCACCAGGCAACCTCCAACACCCTCAGCAGTATCTTCAACCTCCCTAGATGTCCCCCTAGATGATTGTCCTGCACCAAAAGTGGGTACTGGACTTCCGCTTCTGCCCTCAAGATTGATGGTAACACAAGATTATCCTCTTATTAAACAACCAGTTATCGTCATTCAGACCAGCCAAGCAGTGCTCTTGGACATGAAACAGAACCCATAAAAAAAAAATACACTGAAAATCTTGAGATATACCATGGCAGAGTGCAGCAAGGGAAAAAATGGCAGATTGAGCACATGAGGCTAGTTCACCCATTTCACTAAAAATACTCAGGTCAGTCACACTGAGAAGCCATTGCTAATGATATTAAGTCACAAACTGAGAACTTACACCAAGGAATAAAGAGAAGTATTTTGTCTATTTGGGAAGAGACAAAAGCAGATATTTCATTTAGTTTATTGTGATCTTATCATAGAGGAAAGTTTATATATTAACAAAATGGTTGTATATAGATAAGCTTGTCTAAGTTAGCAAGGCTGGTCTGTAGACTTAAAGGATTTTCAATTTTTTTTATATTAGCTTAGTGGTAAGTCAAGTATCTAAATCAAAATTCAGTCCAGTTTGTTTCATGGAACTCTAAAGGGCTTAATGGAGCTATAAAATGAGGTAATATTATGGCCCACCTAAAAGATTAGGAGCAGATTTTATTTATTTTTTTTGCAAGAGATGCACTTGAAAAAAAACAAACAAACAAACTCATTGATAATTTTTCGGAAATGGATAGTGAATACTCTATTTCTCTTTCACCAGATTTGTACAAGAAAAGGCTCTTCCCCCAGAATTCCAGTTACTCACTACTACAGAAACAACTAATCTCTTAATACAAGCTAAAACCAGATTTTGCATACATGGAGAAATGGGAAAATACTTTCTTGTCAAATCAAAGAAACAGCTGCACAAAGGTTAATCACAGAGATTATAACCAGGGGGACAACTCTGGACAAATTACATTAGACTCTCAAATGATAAACAATACCTTTAAAGACTTTTAGATCACATCATATACCTTGGAATCTGCTAATATCTCTTCACTTACAGAAAAGTTTTTTGAAGAACTTAGTATTCCAATAATTACATCAGAAAATAAAGACCTCCTGGAATAGCCCTTAACTATTGGGGAAATGATTCAGCAATATGCAGTGCTCTAAAGCACCAGGCCCAGATGGTTTTATACCAGAATTTTTTAATGCCTTTAGGGACCAAATTTCACCACTGCTATTGGATGTTTTTAATGAATCACTTAAAAATGGCTGTTTACCACCAACATTTTATCAATATTTCCCTAATTCATAAGATAAACAAAGATCCACTAGATCTGAGCTCATACAGACCTGTAAGTCTTCTTGATGTAGACAATATGCTGGCTAAGGTTCTAGCTACTCGCTTGAAAAATACTCTCTCTTATGTGATCTCATCAGATCAGATAGGATTCTTTAAGAGCCGACTTTTTTTTAAATATTAGAAGATTATTAAATATTATTTACATCCCGAGCTCTAATCTAAGTTACTCAGAAATACTCTTTTCCTTAGATGCAGAGAAGGCTTTTGACAGGGTTGAGTGGGATTGTCTCTTTGCGACCCTGTCAAAGTTTGGATTTGGCCCTAATTTCATTTAATTAATTAAGTTACTATGTGTGTCATACACAAGTGTCAGTAAAAACAAACGGTATCAGTTCTTGTTACTTCCCTCTTGGCTGTTCTACCAGGCAAGGCTGCCCTCTTTCTCCCCTCCTATTTGTGCTTGCTATAGACCCCTTAGCCATTGTTCTGTGCAATTCACAAGCCTATAGTGGGATAGTAAGAGGAGGGAGGGAACATAAAGTGTCTTTGTATTTTATATATATCCAAACCTTCAAAATCATTGTCAGTCATCATGTCCATGTCCATCGCGTGTGTGTAAAGTAATTTATTCTATTTTGTTTTTGTTTTTTAAGATACTAAAAGGTTAGAAATGTGTTAAATAGGAATTGAAGAACATCTGTTTCTAATCTGTGTTATGTATTTAATTTAAAACCATTTGTAGTACCAAATCTTGGAAAACAACAAAGAGAATGTTTAGATAAAACAGAAAATAAGCTGGTATTAATAATTGTGGTACTACCAACTGACATTTCTCTTCTTTATTTTTCAAGGGAACTCAGTGATATAGCACCGCCTGGTGGTACTCAAAGGTCTGTTGGTCTGGGGCTTTGTGGAGCTTGTTTCTGGACTGCAGGTGTGTTATGGTCACTGAGTTGGGCTTGTGAGATTTCCACTAAGGTATGGGGAATGTCAAATGAACATTTGGGTTGAGTAATGGATTAATAGGATGCAGTGTCTGTTTTAGTGGATTGTATACTCGTGATAAGGTGCCTGTTCCCAGGTTGAGACATGCCTTTCTGTGGACCTTGAAGATGAACTGTTGCAACAACAGAGTTCATTGACTCAGACGCGAGGAGGACTTAGGGCAGTTGAGTGCCACATGGTCGGTGAAGACCTCAAATTCCGTCCCTTCCAGATAGTGTCTCCACTTTTCTACCACCCATACCACCAAAAAACACTACTTCTCAGAAGTTGAAAAATTCAGTTATACGCCTTGCAATGCTCTTGATGCATAAGCTATCATCTTCTCTCCTTCAGCTGAATGCTCTGTCAGGATAGCTCCCAGTCCCACGTTGCTGGTATCTGTGTGGACCTGGAATGGTTAGAGAAGGTTAGGCTGGGTGAGAACTGGTGGAACTTGCAGGGCCTGCTTTAGTGTGTTCATTCTAGCCTGGCATTTGGGTGTCCATTCCCATTTAACTCCCCTTTTCTTGAGGTGGTTTAAAGGACAAGCAAAATGGGGGATGAACTTGTGGTACCAGCCCGTCAGGCCTAGAAAGCGCTGCAGCGCTTTAATATGGTGCGGTGGTGGGAAATCAGCAACGGCTGAGGTCTTCTCTCTGTTGACCTCTACTCCTCTCTCCGAGATGATGTGGCCTAGGAATTTCAGCTGCCATTAGAAATGTGTCGCCTAAGTTGGTTTGGGTAAGTTTATGCAAGCAGCTTTGAGATGCTCAGTATTTTCGTCCAGGGACAGTGAATAGATTATTAAATGATTTCCCCTCAGCTCTATCAGGACTTTCTCCATAAGCCTCTGGAACGTTGCAGCAGCATTGTCCACAGGGCATGGATTTAAATTGATAAAGGCCCCGGGTGGTTATAAATGTGGTCTTTTCTTTGCTTGTCTCCATCTCCATCTGCCAGTACCCCTTGCAGATCCAATGTGCTGAACCAGGAAGCGCCTTCCAGTGACTGGAGGATGTCGTGTATCAGTGGCACTGGATAAGCATCAGGGTCAGTTTTACTGTTAAGCTTCCTGTAGTCCAAACAAAACCTGTACGTGCCTTCGGGTTTCGGCACAAGGCCCACAGGGGATTACCATGGAGAGAAGGAGGGCTCAGTGATGTTGTCTTGGAGCAAATTGTCCACCTGGTCTTCAATTATTTTCTTTTTGAAAGGTGAAACTCTGTAAACTCTGCATATGTCATCCTGAGTGATAATTTTGTTTTTTTTCCACAGCTGTTTTACCTAGGACATTGGAAGTGGTGTGGGGCCAGTCCATCATCTCTTAGAGCCTCTTGGTTGTCAGAGTCCCAATTTGGGTGGGTCTCGCTGGTGACGGAAGTAAGACAAGGGAACAAAAGAGTAGGTTGTAAGGCATAGGCACAGTGGCTGGCATATGTGAAAGAGGCCAGGGACTACCTGGTATGGAAGGAACAGATGGTAGGTGTACCCTCGGGCTGTCTTCAGTTAATAACAGCCACCCCCAACGTCCAGGATAACCCCAAAGGAAGTAAGGAAGTCCAAGTCTGTTATGTGTGGGAATGTCAGGTAAGTATCTTTCATGATGTACATAACCACCTTACAGTCCATGCCATGCCAACCATAGCTGACAGTCCTCTTGTCTCTTGCTAATTGAATCTTTCCATCAGCCATGAATAACTTTTGTGGGGAGTGAGTGTGGGAGGGCCTCCACCCAGCTGTCTCCATAGGCTCCCTCTTGCATCAGGGTGTTACTGGTATCCAGCACTGCTTTCAGCTCCTTCCCCCACACCATCACCAGCACCAGCTCCAGGAGTAGTGTTGTGATGTTGGGCTATGGAGACTCGTGCCAGTGTTTTGGAGCAACTACGGTCAGTTGGCTTCTTGCTTTTTTTTTTTATCTTAACTTCTTCGATTCCCCATCTTCTGCCAGTAGTCTTTTGCCCCCTTGCAGTCCTTCTACACCATAGATCCAATCTTCACCATCTCTGAACTTTGTTCTTCTGCCTTCCACCAGCTCAGGGAGGGCCGTCTTTGGACGGTGCTCAAGTTTCCCACCAGTTCCACACTGGGAAGAGGTCTGATGTCCAGGTAGTTATTACACTGTTCTATGAAGTTGAACACATCCGCCATCTCACAAGAACCGCCAAAGGAGAGGAACTCTTGTCGGATGTCATCCACTCTAGTCATCCACAGAATGAGGTTGCCCCAGCTATAGTTGAGGAGGAGAGGATATGAGGGATACGAGTTGAATGTCAGCAGGTGGATTGATGTCATAGGTGGCCCCCAAAGACTTAGATGGAGGGATTCTTTCTCTAGATGTGGTCACCAGCATTTTGTGAGCATGGACGGGAGGAAGGTGGGAGGTTGCTGGGGTGACTAGATGTAGTCTGGAGAGAGTAGGGGTGCTAGTCAGTTTGAGTTTCTTTATTTGACTCTTCCATTTAGCGTCTCTCTACAGGAAACAGTCTACAACCTCCCACTCCAGTTTCTCCACGGACCTTTGAAAATTATCTTCCATCTGTGGTAAGCTAGCGCCCACTGCCTCCCTGAAACTAGTTACTGGTTAACTGTGCTGTTTTTTGATTTGTTTGTAGTCTTTGTCTAGTGTTTGTACCTGTTCTCTAAGAGCCAATAAATCCACTTTAAGTTGGTAAGTGTCTGCCCGCAGTGTTTGTACATAACAGACATTCAGCATATTATGATCATCATCAGACTGTTCATTATCAGAAATGTAGAGAGCTTATCATTGATGGTATTTTTGCAGTAGGATTGCATCTCAACAAATGGGACTTTTGAAAAATCCACATCCTCATTATTAGCCACCTCGACCATTTGTACATTTGCAACATTGCCACTATTATCAATATTTACAGCATGAACAGAATTACCCACATCAGTATCCTCCATATTTTTTCTTTCTTTTTTTTCCCCATTTTTTTTTAAGTAACCCCAACATACACAAAATAACTGAGAAAGTCCCTGTACGGGACACTAGTATGTAGCACTCGGTGGAAACACCACTGAGATTACACAAACAAGGGGATTCTTAACTTCTCTAAACAGTGTATATCTGAGTACCCTAGAACAAAATAGCCCACAGCAAACTGTTATGAAACACCCAGCGTGTATTACACATATGATATAGGTACAACAACAAATAAACAGGAAGCGCAAGAAAGTCTCTGTGTGATGGCGTGTGATGATGTGTATCTGTAGGATGTGTTGGATAAACAAGTCCGATCCATGGAGGCCCCACCTCGCAACTTACAGGACTTTAAGGATCTCCTGCAAACGTCTTGGTGGCAGATAGCACAGGGAGTCCAGTCTTGTGGAGTCCATGCCTCAACTGGTCTATTTTGGTGGCACAAGTGGGACCTGCCCAATATTAAGCAGGTGGTTTTCATGTTATGGCTGATCAGTGTATATTCAGATCCTCAATCAGCTGGTTAGAGGAGGCCATGGTTGTTGAGTATTGGCACAAAGTCTGAAGAGTCAGAATTTATTATGCCCTGGAATTCCCAGTCCATTGAGACAATTTAAGGCCTAACAAGTTAATTAAGTTGAGACTTTACAATTGAAAGGGAGTCCAAACTATTGCACATGCCACAATTACTATTTTTATGTCCATCAAATCTAAAGCAACTGTGCATTTGCAGAAATTTTTTTCCTTCTTTTTTTTTTTAAATAGCTTGTTGCAGCAGTTGTTTTATTGATTTTTGAAGTGAAAAGAATTAAACAAGTAATTTGGCTAGGGGTGCCCAACCTTTTGCATGCAATTATATGCCATTTCTCTGCAATGGATTTCACTGTTTATGAAGTTTCTTGAGTATGAAAGTCTTTTTTAGCCATGAACTACACCATGCAATAATATAGCACTTGCAATAATAATAATAATAATTTTAAAAAAATAGTCACTAGACAGTTAGATACTTCAGGTTATGAATCCTTACAGATTCTTCAAGTACTCTACATCAGTGTGCCTTCAGCTGTGTGCACTTATTTAAAATAGATGTGAATAAAAGAATCTGTTAAATGACTAAAAATGCTTTATCAATTCATTACCTGGTAAAATCTGTAAAGTGGAATTTGAGTTTTAAGCTGCAGTTCTACCTGATATGAGAGCTTGTGATATCCTCATGGGGAAATGTGCGCTGATGCCGAACATGCTGCCACTGAAAATGTTGGAGGCTCCACTGACCAGTGCAACACTGGCCAGAGTACCAGCTAGGAACTCCTGTCTACAGCCAGACACATCCAACTTCACCAGCACTGTAGTGACCATGAACACGAACAGGATCACAGCCAGAGACAAAAGGATCCGAACATCAGAGGACAGCCTGGTCACACACAAACACACGCACACAGTCAGCCAAAATGAATAAAAATGCATGTCTGTGTTGAGGCCTATACTGTTCAGCCAACTTCACTCATTTGATGGCCTCAGCATGGCAAAAGAGTCTTTCAGATTGGTTCATGAATACTAAACTGCAGCAGTTAAACCCTTGCCAGCTGATTGTCCCCCCCCCCCCCCATTAGAAGTTTAGATTTCACTTTTAATAACACACTGAACACTGATAAATTTAAACTCAATGATTCAGTAAATACAGGAAGCATACCATTTTGGAACCTATTTCCTTTTATGACTTGTTTACAGGAGAATGCAAGTGAACAGAGATAAAAGTGATTTCTGGCTTTCACTAAAAATAAGTTGGTAGATCTCGGCCCAAATGCATCTGCAGTGAACAACAGAGAGCTGGCCGTTTCAACATTTCTTTACTGATTGTGTCAGAAGGGGCCAGTTACTGTCTGTGCGAAAGATGATGTTACAGCAAAGTAGAGAGGTTCTAAATATGTTAGCTTGCTGAATAGGTTTGGGCTAAAGTTCCCTGCTATGCAGTTTTCTTTGATATACAACCTGTTTTGTCATTTCAAATGTAATGGTCACTGCTGGAATTCTAGGTAATTGGAGACTGATAAATGCTGGAAATGGACTAAATGAGTGGACTACCTGTTCACTAGGAGGTAGTTGAGAACTAGGCACAACACTGAAGGAACAGTGGATGCAATGGCAATGTAGCTCTCGAGGTAATCCTGCAGAGAAGAGAGAGTGAGCTAATGTATAGAAAGTGAATATTAAATATAATAAAAGTAGTATAAAGATTTAATTAAAACAACATTTTTAATTAAAAATTCATCTTAACTGGAACCGAGTTGTGAAATACTACTAAATCAGTAAATATTATCCTATTACCAAGTTATATCGTTATACCGTAGTGAACAAAGACTGGATATTTATTCTGAGTGCAAGTCACTGATTGGGTCACACACAAAACTTGCACAAGAGACACTTTTTTTTGTTGTTGCTCATATGGCTGATGTGAATGAAAGTGGAAGTGAAAGTGTGTGGCAGAACTGAAGGCTTGGTCCCTAAAGCAACCAGCAAGCCTTTAAGAATGCAGAAACTTCCAATACAGTGGCCTCATAATGGTACAACTGGATTTGTGCAATGGATTTAAACAGCTGACCACATGGCCCCTTTTGTTTGAACCCACAAATTTTTTCAAGTGATCAAAAATAATGGAACTTGTGATTGACAGGTGTTTCTTGTTGCTCAGGTGTGCCCTGTTAGATTATTTAAACAATTAATAGCTCTGAATGTCTACTCTTGGTTTGAGCCATGGGTTTTACCTGTGAAGACGACATTTGTCGTGTTTAAAAAAAAAAAGGATAATCCAACATGAAGACCAGCAAGTCATTTTGAAGCTGAGAAAAGAAGAGTGAAGGGAGAGAGAAAAAGAAGAAGAAAAAAAAGAAAAACAAAAATCACACAAAGCATTGAGCATAGGAAATAACACAATTAGGAAAGTCCTGAAAAAGAAGGAAACCACTGGTGTACTAATAACCAGACATGGAAACAGGTCAACCATGGAAAACAATAGCAGTTGATAAACATTGTGAGAACTGTGAAGAAAAACCCAAAAACAATAGTCAGTGACATCAACAACAACCTCCACAGGGTAGGGGCGAAGGTTTCACAATCCACCATTTGAAGAAGACTTTGAGAGCAGAAACCTAGAGGCCATACCACAAGATACCATGACATGAAAAGCAATGGAATGGAACTGGAATTTGCAAAGAAATCCACAAAGGTTCTTGAACCAAGATTAAGCTCCAAAATGATGGAAAGGCCAAAATGTGCAGAAAGAAAGAATCTTCTCATGAGACATAACATACAAGCTCATCAAGCACAGTGGAGGTAGTGTCATGGCTTGGACTTGCATGGCTGGTCTTGGAACGGGCTCCCTTTACTGATGATGTAATTGCTGATGGTAGCAGCAGAATGATCTGCTGATCTCCTGGGAATTTCACACATGACAGTCTCTAAAGTTTACATAGAGTGCGAAAAACAAAAAACACTGAGTGAGCGACAGTTCTGTGGATGGAAACACCTTGATGATGAGAGGTCAGAGGAAAATGGCCAGATTGGTTTGATCTGCCAGGAAGGATATAATAACTCACTCACTCTTTATAACAGTGGTGAGCAAAAAAGCATCTCAGCATGCACAAAACATCAAACCTTGAGATGGATGGGCTACAACAGAAGATGACCACATTGGGTTCCACTTCTGTCAGCCAAAACAGGAATCTGAGGCTACAGTGGGCACGGACTTACCAAAAATGGACAGGCAGGCAAGTAGGTAGGTAGGTAGGTAGAAAGAAAGAAAGAAAGAAAGAAAGAAATCACCTGGTCCTTTTCCAGTGTCAATTGTCCAGTTTTGGTGAGTCTATGCTCATGATAGCCTCAGACTCTTTTTTTGGCTGACAGGAATGGAATCTGATGTGGTCTTCTGTTGTTGTAGCGCATCTACCTCACGATCTGATGTGCTGTGTGTTCTGAGATACTTTTCTGCTCACCACAGTTGAAAAGAGTGATTATTTGAGTTACTATAGACTTCTTGTCAGCTCGTTCTCCTCCGATCTTTGTCATCAACAAGGTGTTTCAGCCTGCAGACCATCTGCACATAGGATGTGTTTGTTTTTTTGCACCATTGCGTTTAAACTCTAGAGACTGTTGTTTGTGAAAATCCCAAGAGATCTGAATCCCTGGAGTCCCAGGAGTTTCTGAAATACTCAGACCAGCCCATTCAGTACCAACAACCATGCCATGGTTAAAGTCACAGAGATATTTTTCCCCCATTCTCATCTTCAGTGTGAACCTTAACTGAATCTCTTGACCTGTATCTGCATGGCTTTATGGACTGTGCTGTTGCCACATGATAGACTGTTTGGATAACTGCATAAATGGGCAGGTGTACAGGTGGTCCTAATAAAGTAGACAGTGAGTGTATATATATATATATATATATATATATATAAAAAAAATCAAGAATGATGCATTCATATAGCATGAATAAAAAGACTTAACTCAACTATTATAAGCCTGTGATCTTGTAATGAATAAGGTGTGGGTGTTGTGATTCCAACCCAGAGTTATTTTCCCATAGCAAGGTCCTCTTTTACCAGAGCAATCTGACTACTAATACATTGTATATTTTATATTTATATATATTGTACATTAATACAAACTTAAGTCTATAGTTACATTTGTATGTAGTGGAATATCCATGCAATAAGTTAGTTCCTGATATTACTTATGTTACAGCAGCCATAAGCAATCATCTCCTCACTATCCTCTCTTTTTCTCTCTCTTTAAGTTCCACCCAAAAAAAAATTACAAAAAAAGACAATTGTCATGTTACCAGAAAACCGCAAGGCAAAGTCCTCTATTTAGAAAACACCAATTTTGCCTGCTATCATGCCTCTTACATATCATCCTCCAAAACTGGTGGTTTAACCTCTAGAATAGAATAAGAAGCTATTCTGTCATAACAGCCACAAACACGCACACATACACTCACGCTGAGATCAGTGTGGAGCTCTTGGTGACTGGCCAGGCTAGACCCGTTGTTTAGTTTGTAAAGCCAGTAGTGCTTGGCTGTGGTGAAGAAGTTCCATGGCAGCAGCGAACCGATGCCCAGCATGAAAAATATGCCATAGACAAGGCAGTAGGAGTCATGTGGCCTGTGGCGGGCAAGCAGGGGTGACGTGCCCCCCTCCTCCTCAAGCTTGACCTCTGACCTCTCCTCATCAGACATGGTGGGGTGAAGTGTGGGGATGTATAAGGAATTCAGACTGCCCTGCAGGTCCTTCGTACTATCCATTCTTCAGAAAAGAATAAAGGGGAGAGGGAAAGAGAGAGAAACAGAATGTAAATAAAATTAATGAGATAATGAACAACCTTTAACACTGTGCAATAGTGAAAATTGGACCAGAACTGTTAAAAGTAACCCTGAACCCAAACAAATGCCTGACATTAGACTTTGGATCAAACTTGTCAACAGGGTGTAAAAGTAAAAATTTTCCAATTAAAATGGAGACTTTCCCAGTTGTTCTGTTAAAAATATTTTGAAGAATGTTATTTGAAGAGCATTATATTTTGAAAAGCTCTTAAGTAGAAGCTCACCTCATGAAATAGGACCAATAACCATGTCCAATATGTAAATTGTCAGAAGATGGCATCTTTCTCAGAAACGACCCATGTGCTGAGGATGCTAACCATCTCAGCTAATTTTAATGATGAACAAAATAGTTTAGATTGTTATAGCCATTTTAACCATATTGTAATGTGTACAGTCAGGTCTGGGAATTATTTGGACAATGACAGTGAGTTTTTGTGATTTTGCCTTTATACACTACCACAATGAATCTGAAATAAAACAATCAAGATGTGATCAAACTGTAGACTTTCAGCTTTATTTTAAGAGGTTTCACAAAAATATGGCATTTACCATTTAGGAATTACAGCCATGGAAAGTACTTCCATTTTCAGGGGCTCAAACGTATTTGGACAATTGACTGACAAGAAGTTAACTGACCAGGTGTGGTCCATTCCCTCATTACTTAAAGACAAATGAAGCATATAAAAGGTCTGGAGTTGATATCAAGTATTGAGTTGGCATTTGGCAGCTGTTCGACTGGAGCTACCAATATGAAGTCCAAGGAGTTCTCAATGCAAGTGAAGGAGGCCATCATTAGGCTGAAAAAAACAACAAAAATCTATAATAAATCTATAAGAGAGATAGCAAAAACCTTAGGTGTGGCCAAATCAACAGTTGGGTACATTTTTAAAAAAGGAAGAAAGCACTGGTGAGCTCAGCAACATCGAAAGGCCTGGAAGACCACGGAAGACAACTAAAGTGGACGTTCGCAGAATCCCTTCCTTGGTGAAGAAAAACCCCTTCACAACATCAACAGAAGTCAAGAATACTCTGGAGAAGGTAGGTGTATCAAGAGACGCCTTCATGAATGTAAATACAGAGGGTTTACAACAAGGTGCAAACCACTGGTAACATTCAAGAACA
>CM074918.1:22472057-22487287 GCA_037576815.1 Pangasius larnaudii | reverse complement strand
TATATATATATATATATAGATATATATATATATATATATATATATATATATATAATTTCTTTATTTATAAATGCATTTAATGGCAATTGGAAGATTGATTGATGATAGATGCTTTAAATGATTTCATAACAAATTTATATCACCAATGATACTACTGTCTGACAGCAACCTGAACGAGCACGAGCACGTAACATCTAAGAATTTAACAGTGAATGGCCATGATTAAAACAATCGTGACTGTATTTTTATTTTATATTTTCTTCATCAAGTCAATTTATAGAGCACATTTAACACAACAAAAGTTGACACAAAGTGCTTTACAGTAAGAATTATAGTATCCAGAGACAACAGCAACAAAGACAACAGTAATAACTTTTAAATTAATCAAAAGCTAAAGAATAAAAATAAGAAAAAAATAATAAAATAAAAAGTTTTAACCTGCATTTCAGATCACTATCAAGCCAGCCACGTTAGAACCCATAGTGCACATATATACAGTGGTTTACGGTTTACCTTCTGTGAATTCTGGATAGTGTGAAAAAGTTGAGCACCCATATGGAAAAGTTTTGTTAAAAACACCTGTGATTCTTATATGTTCAAAAAGAATATCATAAGGGACTTATATGCTGCAAAAACCACATATAAAAATGCATAATATTAATGTATTTTCAATCATATATGCTATATATGTCCTGCATATGACTAAAGCCTCATAGATTTTCATGATGTAAAAACATAGGGAATGAATGCTAATTTATATGAATGTCCACCACATCTCTTGAGATGTGTATAAAACATAGTGCAGTTTACCAATCAGTATAAGGCTGTACTTTACTCATGCCCTTGCTCTTATCTTGTCTTAAGTGGAGCACAACACAACTGTGCAAATAGGTGAGATTGCCAAAAATAATGAACAGAGCATTTTGGGTATAAAAAGGCCATTGTGGACTTGCCCCATTTTGACCTGATCAATGGCATGGTCCCTGATTGCATGCATTGTGTGTTACATTTTTGTTTTTTTGTGTGTGATGGCATTTGCCACAAGCACCCGTTAACTTCCGACCCTGTTCGCAACCTTATTTAACCTTATCTACATATATTTTACGTTTTTTTCCACCTGGTCCGTGTACGATGAGGAATCTTTCTTGGCAATTGTGAAAACAATACGCTTTTCATTTCAGCATTTTTTTTCTGCATATGTGTTCTGTATAATTTAAAAGTATTTTTGTATTTGTGTTGTATATCTGAACACCCACCTACATGTAGGCAAGTCCATGTAAAAAGCGAATATAAAATACGCCGATTGTTTGATGTTTGAACTGCTTCGCGGGATCCAGTGAAAAGCCTCTTTTGGACAGGCACCGGAGAGCGGGGAGAGGCACGCTGCTTCAACAGCTGTGTTTACAGATTTTACGAATTTGTTAATGCTAACCTATCAGACAACACTTGCAAGAGTTTGCTAACGTTACCAGCTAACATTAGTAACTGAGCCTTATCCAGGAATTCTCTGCAACAACTTTGACATAGACCTTTCTTCCTGTATTTAGCTAACGTTAACTGGATTAATTTATTTTTGGTTTATGCTGTATTGGTATTATAGCGATAACATTACGCTACTTTTATTTTTGAAATATTAGCTATTGTACTTATCTTCCACATGCTCTGCAGCTAACTTGCATGCAGATTACACATTAAGTTGGCCTAGCATTATGTCTGCCATTATGTCACTCAACCTTGCAAGACACCATGTGAATAATGAAACAGCCTTAAATGCATCAATCTAACTTGACTACAAGCAACCCTCTTTTAATTCCCAAGGTGTGATGAGAAAGTTTGAAGTGGTCCAGTGGGTCAGTGGGGAGGATGCTGGGATGTATTGGTGAAAACCGATGCCATACGTAAATATGATGACACCAAGGTGGATGACGATGGATACCCAATTGCTGACTATTCAACTGCTGGGGAGTGGCAGAAAAAGAAAAAGCCAAAACATGGCTGGCCAGTGTACATGGCCTCTATCAAGTTTGTGAGCAGTAAGTAGACCTATGTAATGCATTTTTTTTTACAGTGTCAGGTCCAATAAATAATGTGAAGCTGTTGTGATGTGTAAAGTTGTTATGGCAGTTGTGTACGAACCATTGACAATAATATGCACAGAAATAATTACATGCAGTAAATTTAAAATATAGGTTCCTTTACTGTGAAGTGCTTTAATCTGATCTCTCCTCCCACTTTGACCAATTTTTCAGACAATCGATTTCATAGTGCTAAAATTAAGGAATTTCTGGGGTTGGAGTCTGATGAAAGGAATAAGCCACTGCCTACGAAAAGGGCCTCAGTCCCGCCATCAAAATATACAGATTCAGATGAAACTGTTGTTGAGAATACACCAATAAGGCTGTTCGTGTTCAACTGTCACTGAAATAATTTTAAGCATATAATCACACACCATATACTTAAGTACCGAGTTGAAATGTTTGCGTACTTAAAAAGGATCTTTGGTATTTTTAAACCTAGGTCATGTCAGGAGCGGGACTCAAACTCAGGGGTGAGAGACACATGGGCTTACGGGCTAAGGGGAGCACTAGCAAAGTAGTGGACCCAGATGTAGAAACCCAGAGCACAGTTCAGGGTAAAATGTTGGAAGCTTTATTTTAAAAAGGAAATCTTCAAAATGGTAGCGCCAAAAGAGAATTCCAAAAAAAAAAAATCCAAAAGTAAATCCAAGCAGGTTTAATGGGTTACAAAAAAACACACGATACCAAAGGAACAAAAAATCTCAAGAGTTCAAAAATCCAATAGTCATAGCAAGGTCAAAACTGGATAACAAACAAAAATACAAAAGTCTCAAGAATTTAATAAGACCAGAGTAATTCCAGAAGGTTAAAGTTGGCAAAAACAAAACAAGATACCATACCCAAAAACAGGCAGAAAATAACTAGAGCTTGGTCATGGCAAGAGAAACACTGAGCAAAGAACTTCTTCTTCTTCTTCTTTGAGGTTTAACAGCAGCTTGCATCCAAGATCGTTGCATTACCACCATCTTCTGGATTATTCTCCTGCAATGTTACTCCATTTTATTTCTTCCAGCTTGTTTTCCAAGATCATATTCTCCTCATGAAACCTGTACTAATTAAGAAATTACATATATTTTTCCTGCCTCGTCTAATCACACCACTTTGCAGAATATCTTTTATACCTGCTCCTGCCAACCCATCTCTTCTTAATTCTTCCATCATATTTCTCCTCTGTTCTTCATATCTTCTGCAGCTTAAAAGTACATGTTCTATGGTTTCTAATGTCTGACAATACTCACAAAACCTGTAGGATGCTTCCCTATAATGTGTAATGTACTATTTAAATTACTGTGTCCTATTCTTAAGCTTGTCATCACTATTTCTTCTCTCCTAGCCCCTCCCCAGTTCCTCACTGTACCAACTTTATTTTGAATGGCATTCAAATGTCTTCCTTTAGCTTCCCTGTCCCATTGACATTGCCATTTTCTCACAGCTTCTTTCCAAACTATACTTTTCCCTTTAGATTTTGGCATCTTTACTTCAATATTCTATTTTTTAATTGCTTGTTTAGCTAATTTATCCACTCTCTCATTGCCCAGAATGCCTATATGAGCTGGTGTCCAGATCAGTTGAATCTCATTACATTTTTCCTCTTGTATATGTTGCCAATATTGCAGATAACAGGTCCTGACAGATATTGGACATACCTGTCCTGAGGCTGTACAGTGCGGACAATGAATCACTTCCAATTAAAACTTCACTTATTTTGTCCTCCTTTCTAATCCATTCTAATGCCATCATGATAGCATATAACTCAACTGTATACACATTCAGATCATTCGTGGTTTGTTTGCTTTCCTCACCTCCTTTCGACTCATCTGTATAAATCTGAATTTAATCTCTGTATTTATCATCCACATATCTGTAGAATTCAGCTACAAGGTCTGCACTATTGTTTATTGTTTTGATTTGATGTAATTCAAAATCAACTTCCATGGTTTCAATCTTCCATACTGGAATGTCACCCCCAAATCTCTAGCGGCCTCATCTATCCATCCAAAACTAAAATTTTAGGATGACCATCTCTATGTCCCTTTAGATTAATCCAATAATTTACCAGCAATTGTTTACGCCGAATGTCCAGTGGCATTTCTCCCGCTTCCACTTGTAGTGCACATACTGGCGATGTTTTTACTGCTCCTAAGCATAGTCTCAATGCTTTAGCCTGTACTACATCAAGTCTTGCAAGTACAGATTTGGCTGCTGATCCATACACCACACTCCCATAATCTATCCTTGACTTTATTAAAACTTACATATATATATTTCAGTGATTGATAAACCGCTCCCCATTCTAACCTTGATAAACATCTCATTGTATTTATTACTTTTTTACATTTATCCTCCACCTTCCTTATATGTTCTACCCATGTCAACCTTGGATCAAATTGTACTCCTAGAAAGCAAAATTTATTAACTCTCTCCAACTTACTTCCGTATAGTTTTAAATTAAAGCCTTCATTGATCTTCCTCTTTGTAAAAAACATTACTTTAGTTTTTTCAACAGAAAATTTAAAACCCCATTTTATTCCCCACTTCTCAACCTGCTGTATACCATCTTGCACTTTCTTAACTATATGTTCTACATTTCTTCCTCTTTTCCATATTACTCCATCATCCGCAAATAGGGATCTTCCCATGCCCGCTGGTACATTTACATATATGTCATTTATCATTACTGAGAATAATGTGGGACTTATTACACTCTCCTGGGGCATTCCCTTCTCTGCTACACGCTTGCTTGACAAATCTGCTCCTATTTTAACCTGTATTGTTCTTCCTTTCAAGAAATCTTTAACCCAGTTAAAAATTCTTCCTCTAACTCCCATTCTATACAACTTAATCATCAACCCCTCTCTCCATAGCATGTCATATGCTTTTTCAACATCACAAAAAAACTGTTACTACCATCTCTTTATTTATTTGAGCTTTTCTTATTTCATCTTCCAAACATACCACTGCATCCATAGTACCCCTTCCTCTCCTAAATCCACTTTGGCCTTCAGTCACCATACCTTGCTTTTCCATAATATACATTAATCTCTCATTTACCATTCTTTCCATTAGCTTACAGCTATGAGAAGTCAGGGCAATGGGTCTATAATTTGTTGGCTTAGTAGTATCTTTCCCAGGTTTTCTCATTGGAACAATAACTGCTTCCTTCCAGCTCTTTGGCACTCTTCCTTCTTCCCACACTTTTTGTATAGCATCAATAACTTCCTCTTCCCCTCCTCACTTAACATGCTATAACATACTTCATCTTTCCCTGGTGCAGTCTTCCCAGTTTTTGCCAATGCTCTCCTAAATTCTCCCAGGTTAAATTTTATTACATTTTATTCACCTTCTTCATTTCCCATCACCCTCAGCACCTCCAAATTTTCAGATCTAGTTTTCTCTCTGCCCCTCTTCCCTTCTTCAGGTAATTTATTTGAACTGTGTACATTAACAAATGTATTTACCAACATTTCAGCCTTTTCCTTATTTGTCACTGCGATCTCGTTTCCATTACACAAAACCGGGTAATTCCAATCTCTCCTCTCCCCACCCATCTTTTTAATCATCATCCACACTTCTCCTATCTGAGTTATATTCCCAATTGAGCTGCAGTAATTCCTCCAATACATTCTTTTTGCTTGTCTTACTGTTTTCCTTACTATTGCTTGTGCATATTTGTACTGAATCATATGCATGGAATTATGTGTTCTTTTCACTGCTTTCACTGTTTCTAACTGCTTTTTTACATTCATCATCCCACCATGGCACTTCTTTCCTCTTTATATTACCTTGTCTTTTTGGAATAGATTCTTCTCTGCTATTATTATACCCTGTCTTACTTTATTTTCCAGAATTTCTATGTCACAATTATATTCAATCTGACTCAGGTACTTGTCACTTAGCTACTGGAATTTTTCCCAGTCAGCCTTCTCAAATACCCATCTTCCCCCTCTTCCTTCAGTGATTTCAGATACATTTATGTTGATTTTACACAGTACTGGATAGTGATCACTTCCTACTGTTCCTTCTTTATACACACTCCAACTACGTATTGCTGCCATACTACTGGACACCAGTGTAAGTTCAAGTGCAGACTCCCTTCCAGTATTAACCTCTATCCTTGTTTTAGTTCCATCATTTAGACATACTAAGTTTTTCTCCTCTAATAGCTCTTCTATCACTTGCCCATTAATATCCACTCTTTCACCTCCCCACAATGTATTATGCGCATTGAAGTCCCCACACCATACAATATTACTGCTATCTTGTCCCTCTATTTCCTCAAGCTGGCTTAACTGCAGTCTTCTACATGGATTATAATAATTTATGACTACAAATTTCTTCCCCACACCCCATACTTCCACTACTACATATTCATGTTCACTCCCTATGCCTAACACCCTATGTGGGATCCCCTTTTTCACAAATGTAACACAACTCTCTCCACCACCATTTACCCTATCTTGTCTTATTGCTACATATCCATATATAACAAAATCCAGATTAGGCTTTTGCCAGGATTCCTGAACACATTCTATGTCTGGTTTTTCTCTCCTACTCGCAATAATCTGCTTAAAATCTTGTCCATTTGCAATCAGGCTTCTTGCATTCCAGTGAAGGATTAACATTACTAAAATTATTAACCCACATATGTTGTCTCTTGACTCGTCCATACACTTAGTTCATCCCTCACCTCTTCCTATTTCAAACCTGCCATATCTAGATGATGTATTGCTGCTTTTACAATAATCTGATTTCAGCTGTAGCATTTATCACTCCTGCTATAAATGTCACAAATTTCTTCTTCTCCTCCCATTGTTCCTTCTGCCCTTGTTGAACTTCTCTTGTCTCCCTATTCATATATTCCCTCTTCTGACTCTCCTTATCTCTTTCTCTACTGCAACACTTTGGCCTCACTTCTTCCCCACACTTTCCATAATCATGATCCCCACTGCACCTGGAACACCTTCTTTTTCCTTTACATACCTTAGACACATGTCCAAATTCTTGGCATTTATAGCATCTCATTGGCTTGGGAATGTATTCCCTTATACTATATCTCATGAATCCATAATATACCTCTTTTGGCACATCCTTTGACTCAAACTCAACCAAAACAGATTCTGTTTCTATTTTTTCTATTTTCCCCTTGTCATTCTTACGACACTTTTAACTGAACTGTTTCGTACCCCCATGTTCTCCACTAGTTCTTTCATATTTACAGTAAGCACAATTCCATATATCACTCCCTTACTACCACCCGTTCTTCTCTCTCCCATTTTTATTACTTTGTCTACTTTAATTTTTCCAATGCATCTCATTTTCTTTGCCTTTTCCATATGCCCCTCATTATTACATCCTATAAGTAGATTTCCATCTCCCAATATTCTTGCATATTTCACTTCTCCTACTTGCCCTCTTATTATTTTTGTTATCTTAAGTGGATCCATTCTCTTAACTCCCCCCTCTCCTTCAAATCGTACCACTACATTAAACAGTCTTGCTTTAAGACCCTCTCCTTCATCATCTCTTCCTTCACTTTCTGTTTCAGCTGAGCTAGCCCGATTTTTTTTCTTTCTCTTACGACTTGTCCCTTTCTTAACTCATTTCTCCCTCCCTACTTCCTCCCAATCACTTTCTCTCCTCTCATCACTACCATTACCATTACCTCTTACTCTTGCTCACTATATTCCATACCACCACTTGCTCACTATATTCCACACTCCTCCCTGCCATTTTGTTAAAGTTGATAGGATGTAGCCAGTGAAGAAGCTGTGGGGCAACACTGCTACCGGACCTATACAGGCTGTCGGCCGATGCTCCCCACACCACCCCTCAATCGACTCACCACCAACTCTCACTTCGTATTCCAGTCAGTCTTATGTCCACAGGTCTTTGTATTCAAATCACCAGCTCAAAGACTCCTATACGGTCTTCCAATGTCAACAATGCTGTTTTCCAGTGCTAACAATGCTGCTCGCATGAAACTACTCCCAAGCACGCTGCCAGGCATCCTCCTAACGAGCCTTTAGACCACAGCTCTCAGAGCCCGCCATTTTGTTCAATCTGCGCTTCCTGAGCAAAGTAACCTACTTGTTTTTGCACCTGACTATGTCCAAAATGTGGATGGCATTAAGATCTTCTTTGAGATCTGCCTCCATCTCCTTCAGATACTGTACTACCTACTGTACAGTCATGTTATGTCAATCTGTTTACATTTATAGAGGTAGGAAAACAAACATCTAAGAAGACAAATACGTGTCATCTCCATATCGTCTCCAGGGTCATACACTTTTAATAACATTTTTAGCCTAGTAGTTAAAAGTAAGCATTACTTTGATGATGCCATCTTGACTGCACACTTCCATTGTATAGCCTTTTCATAGCTGGTAGCTGGATATACCACTCTAGCTTAAATCAATGTTTTTGAAAAATTAATGGATTTCTCCATTGATGTTTGGTCTAGTCTTAGTAAAGAGCTCTTCAGACTTTACAAGTACATTGAGAACTCTAGACCTTCTAGACCTTATTGATGAGTATCAAGCCACAACCTAAGAAACCAAAGAAATGGAGGAGGAAAAAGAAAAATTGAGAAATGACAACGAAAAATTAAGACCAATGCTTATTAGAGGCATGTATTGCAGTTATTTTACTATTGTGGTCTACATTGTTTTTACTGTCTTTGCACTTCAGACTTTTAAACTATTGTTGAACTGTTGTTTTGTTTGAATAATACTATTTAACTTGGTATGTAAAGTTGAGACAGACAATTTAAAAATTGGTAATGATGATAATAATTATTAGTAACTGCATTTTAATCAAGTATATGACAAGAAACCTGAAACTTATCCAACCTCTATAACATTTGGTATTACATGGCTTTGTAAAATGCACCATTGACATAGAATTCATCAGCTTGCATTTCCATATGTACACATAGGAGGTAATTGAGTAGGTAAATTGGTATAAGAGATTGTTTTATCATATCTTATTTTGTTTTATTTTTGTTGCTAGAGCTACCAAATCTGATTAACGACGTAAACATGGCCCTGAAGTCTCAGTGTTCATCAACGTCATCGGTCAGCTCTGACTTGGAAAGTGGACAGGGTTTGCCACAGAGTATTACACAGCCCTCCCCCCACTCCTCCCCCCACCGAAAGCAGTATCCACAGAACAGGTAGTGTACTACTTTAATTAGTCAATGAATACTGCACTTTTCAGTGAACCATTTGGTAATCAGCATCTATATAAAACTACTGCAGCCCTTGGCAACACTGCATAATAAATTGTTTTTGCACTCTTCCTAAAACAGGTGGAAATTTTTCCTGGATCTAATGTATTCGTTGACAGACTGGCTTGGGCTGTGGCCCAGAATGCAAACTCCGCCTCCCGTTTTGTGAGAACACTCCTGACAGCAGTGTTCCCAATTGATGTGCTCCTTGTGAGCAATCTTTGAGGAACATCCAGGGATTCTGGGCCACAACGTCAGGCTCTTGACAAAATGAAAGTGGATGCTATCTACAGTAAGTTTCAAATCAGTTCAGAAAATTTTAATTTTGGGTCTTTTTCTTTGCAGAAAAGTCTTTGAACGATGGCAAGAATTGCTCTGCAGTTGCCGAGCAGCCCTGCTCTCTTGTTGGTCCATGGTGATAGGATGCACCAAATCAGGGAGTTTCTCCTTCCTAATTGTGGCTATACTGTGCAGCACTGATAAGTCACATGCCTTGGCTGGATCTACACTTTACAGGCTTAAACATTTGAAGTGTTCCCAGGCCGGGAAACAACCCAGCCAATGGGAGTGTACTCCCGGTCCCAAGCTCAGATAAAATGGGAAGGTTGCAACAGGAAGGGTATCTGATATAAAGCCTGTGCCAAATCAAACATGTGGGCCAGTGATCCACTGTGGCACCCTCTAATGGGAGCAGCCGAAATACAAAGATTCTAAAAAAAAAACAAACAAAAAAAAAAACAACTAGTTATAGAAACAAGTTATAGAAACTGTATAATTATCGGAAAACCCTAACGTGTTCCTGTAAGCGTTCCTGAAAACACTAGTACGCGGTATAACTCCACGGGATCACTCATCCAAAGAGACTCTAGACAGATTTTAGCAAGTCAAGAGAATGAGTACTAGAAAAAGAAGTGAGGTTTGGACTGCAGCCACTGAAGCAAAATGCAACACATGCAAAAAAAAAAAAAAAAAGGTGCCCTGCAGCACCTCTTCAGCTGGACCTTCAACTGCTATGGCTGGAACGTTGGCCACATCTACAGCATCCAGTATACCAGCAGCCCCCACCATCAACAATTAGGCCAGGGAGACCACAACAGCAAACCTCCATGAGCAGTTTTATACCAGGGCCAATGGATCCATTAAGACAGAGCAAACTAGATGAGGCTCTGGTCAAAACCATTGCTTGTGACTTTCAGACATTTTTTATGGTTGAGGATATGGGTTTTAAGTTGTATTCAAATCCTCTAGACCAATCATACAGTATACCTGGTAGAAAAACTCTATTAAAACTGTACTGCCTAGGCTGTATGACACGTTAAGAGATATTATGGACAAAATCAAGAGTGCCTCTGCTGTATGTTTCACAACAGACTGCTGGACCTCTTTGACTGCCATTCTTACCCCACATATCAGACCCTCTGTCATGGTGGAGGAGATGTTCACCTGCATACTAAAGTCTCTCTGAAGACATGAAGATTGTGGCCACATCTGTGCCATCTGAGAGAGTTTTTTCTAAGACAGGGCAGACTATCTCAGACAGAAGAAACAGGCTCAGCCCATCCAAGGTCCGGGAGCTTGTTTTCCTGAATGCAAACTTGCCTTATAGCAGGCCCTAAAAATACCATAGCCACAATGTGTGTTATAGTTATATTTTAATTTGACTTTTTTATTTGGAAAACCCAGCTTGTTGAACAATGTTGTTTTTTTAGGCTTTACATTGTGATTTATTGATAGTTATATGGCTATTGTTATTGGGCTCTATGGCTTTATAGTGTGATTTAACTTTCACTTATTTTTAATTAAATTGATTTAATTCCTTTTGAGATGCATATGTCTTTTGTAATGAAGCCCTGCTGGCAAAAATAAACAATACATCAACAATACAATGGTGTGTACAGTGTTTATAATGTATAGTGCATCATTGTTATGTTGAAAAGATGTAGGCTACACAGACAATCTTTACATAACTGCACTTTGAAGTTATATCAATATTGTGGTTTTGTGATATACTTTGCTAAATACAACATGTGACTTTTGAGCCATTGCTCAAATAGCAAGCTGCAAACTTTTTAGGTTATTTATTATGGACTAAAAAAAAACATAGTGAGTGAATCATGATTATGCATGAGTCCTAAATACATAACCAGTGTAAATCCTGAGTTGTGACATTTCTATTTTCTATATTGAGTGGTTAACTTATTTCTTTTTTCTATTCAGTAATAACACATTATAAAGAAGAACATAAATCTTCGTTAGAGAAAAATAAATAGTTTATACAGTATATAATACAATTTATCCAAAATCAGTTCAATAGTCAAGTCAGTAATATGGGATTTTCTCATACGTTTCGTATTATATGATATTTTCTGAAGAGAAGATAAAAGTAAATCCACTGTAAACAAGTATCTTGCTTTATCAATGTGATTTTCCCCATAATACAGATACTGTTTAAAGCATTAACTAACTCTTATTACCATATTCAGTGTTATGGAAAAGAACTATCACGACAGAAATTCACAAATTTATAAACTGTAAGGAAAAAAAAAAAAAAAAAAAAAAAAAGCTAAAATTTGAGAAACGCGTCGTGTGACTGTAAGAATAAAAATAAAACCTAACTACCCGCTTGTTTGTAAAGAAGGTCGGGAATTATGAAATAATTTCTGTATACAGTACAGAATACATGCGGCTGTCACGTCACGTGACAAATGAATGAACGTCTCGGACCGGATCATCTCTATTTCCTGTACAGAGCCTGCTTCACGTTATGAAAGGACGTTGCGCATGCGCGGCCAACACAAAATGACCGAATCACTCTCCGAGACAACTCGTTATTCGCAAGACATATAAAAGATTCATTCAAAATGAACAGATCGTTAAGGAACGACCCATCGCCACTCCAGTCCAGTAGGGGGCATCCCAAAGAAGAAGTTCTTCCAAAGCAACGGCGTGTTGGAAAGAATCATGGCGTGGTGAGAAGGATTTCTGTTAAGTCATCAGTCATTTTTAGTCGCCAGTAGAAAGCAAACCATAACTAACAATAATGGCTATACTGTTCGGTTTTATGAGGACACGTGCCAGGAGTTATTTAATGTAAAATCAGTTAGTTAGCTAGCTATCTGGCTTAGCTAACTAACGATAACTAGAAGGATAAAGCATATGAAAACCAGTAGTGTTCCTAATTTACGGGGAAAGGATGTGCGTGGTCTGTAAATTTCTGTCGTATTCCTCTGCTGCTACATTTCAGGATGGATTTGCAGTGCGGTCCGATGGCGTTGGGTATCCTAGCAGGCTTGGGCTGCGGGCTCTGCTTTGGTTGGCATCTCCGAGGGCGACTCAGAAAACCTGTCCGGGGAATTATGGCAGCCTGTGGAGAGGCTGAAAATGGCACTCAAACGAGCGTTATGGGAGACAGTGGGGAATTCAAGATGATCCTAATCGTTCGCACCGACTTGAAAATGGGGAAAGGCAAAGTGGCGGCGCAGTGTTCTCACGCAGCAGTGTCTGCCTACAAGCAGGTGCAGCGTAGAAACCCAGAGCTTTTGAAACAGTGGGAATACTATGGGCAACCCAAAGTGGTTGTGAAGGTCCCAGATGAAGACACTCTGCTGGAACTTTTGTGCCATGCTAAGGAAGTTGGCTTGCCAGTCAGTCTTATCCAGGATGCTGGAAGAACACAAATCGCTCCTGGCTCAAGAACTGTTCTTGGTGTTGGACCAGGGCCTGCAGATCTTGTAGACAAAGTAACAGGTCACTTGAGGCTATACTAGGAATTAACTGAAGTATAGATTATGTGCTGGTTTATACAATAATTATTATGTAATGTTATGTAGATTGCCAGTTTGTGTCACTTTAAAATTGAAATTGACTTATTTGTATATTAAAATGTTAGTCATGCATTTATTCAGTTTGATTTTTATTTATTTTAAGAAGCAAGTAATTAACCTGTCCTATGTGTACAATTTGTATATATATATATATATATATATATATATATATATTTTTTTTTTTTATTTTCAGGGGCTCAAAGGTATTTGGTGAAAGTGACAATTGTAAATATAACCATAATTTTAATACTTGGATGAAAATCTGGATGTTCTCAAAACTCAAATTCTGAGTTTCCTCCCTGGAGATGCTTTGCCAGGCCTTCACTGCAGCCTCCTTCAGTTGCTGTTTATTTGTGGGTCTTTCTGCTTTCAGTCTTGTCTTCAGTAAGTGAAAGCAGAAAGCAGCTCTATTGGGCTGAGATCAGGCGACTGACTTGACCATTGAAGAATATTCCATTTCTTTGCTTTCAAAAAGTCTTGAGTTGCTTTCGCAGTATGTTTAGGGTCATTATCCTTCCCGATTTCCAATCTTTTTGCATGTTTGTCATACTTTAATGTTCCAGATCATCAAACAAATATAAATATTAGTCAAAGATAACATGAGTAAACACAAAACACAGTTTTTAAATGAAGGTTTTTATTATTAAGGGAAAACAAAATCCAAAACTACATGGCCCTGTGTGAGAAAGTGTTTGCCCCCTTAACCTAATAACTGGTTGGGCCACCATTAGCAGCAACTACTGTAATCAAGCGTTTGCGATAACTTGCAATGAGTCTGTTACAGCGCTGTGGAGGAATTTTGGTCCACTCATCTTTGCAGAATTATTATAATTCAGCCACATTGGAGGGTTTTCGAGCATGAACCGCCTTTTAAAGGTCATGCCACAGCATCTCGATAGGATTCAGGTCAGGACTTTGACTAGGCCACTTCAAAGTCTTCATTTTGTTTTTCTTCAGCCATTCAGAGGTGGACTTGCTGGTGTGTTTTGGATCATTGTCCTGCTGCTGTCGGAACTCAGAATCCCCGTCTGAGTGGACACATTCGCGGGTGGATCAACGTATTTTCCAATTACCTATATTTTCACTTTTCTTCTAACTTAATCAAATAAAATCAATGAATAATCTTCAGATGTTGGATGAGAAGAAGCAAACTTCTTTATTGCAGAAACATCGATTCCAATGAGCTCAGAGAAGACGATGGTGACACAACAATCTCACGCAGGAGAGTTGAGTGCCCCGAGCATCCCAAAAATCCCCTCTATATATACCCAGGCGTCCAAAGCTGTTACTTTCATTTTACATGTTGAGCTCTGAGCTAAGTGGGCCCTGTCTTTCCTCTTTCTGTTTTTTTTTACTTCAGCTCGCCGACCCTGAAAGGGAACTTAGGCGCACTTTGCGCCAGCGCCGCTACTTTTAACTCTCGGTTCTCGAATTTTCCCACTTTCTCGAGCACCTCTTGATGTCTAATACTCATATCATGCTTCCTATGGCTTCTCGCAGCGTGGCTGCTCACACTGCAGCTCAACAGTTGACAGCATGACTGGATGCTCTTGTGTCCACTCTTTTCTCCTAATCAATCAATCTCCTAATCAGCTCCTAGGGGGCTTAATCTTTCTCCTTTCCCTTCTGATCCTATCATTTTTACTGAAGCATGATATTGTTATAACTAACTCTGTATTCTCATAATTTTCCAATAAACCCATTTGCCCATGCGTGGTTACTGTGTGCTATTTTGCGCTTCTCTATAGCTAATTTTAATAGGCAGTTAAAAAGCAGTTAATACTTTGATTATTGCAGAGGTCTTCTAAAGCCTGAGTGTAAGAGTTCTATATGGCACTTCTAAGTTTTATAACTTTTATAATGTTAAGAAAATAGCACCTTTGATACTTCTGTGTATTTTATATAATTTATATAATTTCTTAATCAGCTTATGGGCAACTTTGACCACATTAGGAGACATAAACAGTTTATGGTTTGCGTGCTATTATTAGGAAAGTCTGGTGCACAACATTCAGGAAGTGGAACTAGCTGCCAGTGTTGCATGCGGAACGCTAAAGGTTACATACTAAGCCAAAGTGGAGTTATAGTCCATAAACAGCTTTG
>CM074918.1:22435275-22445496 GCA_037576815.1 Pangasius larnaudii | reverse complement strand
TTTTTGTGTAACAAACCCCCCCCGGGGTTTTTTGGGGGTTGTGAAAATAGGGGCATTTGAAACAAATGCCGGGGTCACAACCATTTTGGCCTGGTGGGGGGCCCCCCCCCCCCCCCCCCCCCTTAATTACCTGTGTGTGTGTGTGAGAGAATGGGTGCAAGAGAAACAGGGTAAAGCACTTTGTAGAACCGCTAAGGTTAAAAGGCACTATAAGTGTAGACCATTTATCATTTAACCTGATGAACATGTCATTTACTAAATTTATATCTTCATCTATGTTTTGTGAGTGAAGTCATTTACAGCTTTCTGTTTGGCAGCATGGACAAGGGAAGCTAGGATGCCTCAGAGAAAGATGTTGCTTTGCTCTGAAGTCGGATAGCAGGTTATTAAAGTTCATACAGGATACAAAATGGGTGAAGAGGTCAAGGGTATAATGAGAGAAAACCCACTTTATTTTGGTTCATTGTGAAGCTGCAGACACATTTTACCACAGACCTTTAAGTCATCTGACTTGATGGCCAACGTGATAGTTGGACACTGATTCCCAATACTACCGTCAATTGTCCCAAGCCTAAGGTTGTGATGCCTGGCGGCCACACTAGCTGCACATCATTTGAAAGTGTCCTGGAAAATTATGTCTTAAAGTTTGGAAACCAGGACTCTGTGCAGGCCACTCAAGTTCTTCCATACCAACCTTGGTAACTGTGCATATGGGCATTGTCATGTTGGAACAGGAAAGGGGAAAGGGCCTTCCTCAAACTGTTGCCACAAAGTTGGAAGCACAAAATTGTGTAGAATGTCTTTGTATGCTGTGGCATGATTTTCTCCTTCACTAGCCCAAACCATGAATTATTTTTTTCAGAAATGCAATAAACAGTTCTGTACTTGACAGTCCTGCTCTGTGAGCTTGCATGGTCTACTGCCTCATGGCTGAGCTGTTGCTTTTAGATGCTTCATTTTCAGAATAACACCATTTACAGTTGACTGTGGCAGCTTGAGCAGGATGGAAATTTGACGAACTGACTTGTTCAGATTGGTGTAGATGAAATGGATGAACCCAATGACTGGTTCAGCTATTTCATCTACACCAATATATACTTTTTGGCTGCATAGTGTTGGTTTACTTTGTTTTACTAAATGCAACACTTTGGTATTAACTGTTTGAGTAAAACTTGAACACATTTTGCATCCATGGATGTCCAGCTCCTTGACTATTTCTTAAATAAACCATTTCATTAGTTATTTTGTATACTGAAATATTCAACACTCTGTACACTCTAATATGTAAATATATGTGAATTACCAAAAAGAATTATTAGAGCAAACATGGGAATATCTTACAAGTTTGTGTTTTTCTTGTTCTGTGTTTGGGGTTAGACTGACCTCCAAGAACACACTTATAAAACTGGGAATACAATGAATTTAAATGGACTACTGATCAGTCCAAATACCGGTCTAACAAGCAAACTGCACATGCATGTGTTGTACCCCCCCCCCATCCCAGGGTAACATCAGAGTTTTCTGCAGGGTGCGTCCTCTCCTTTCCAACAGGGAGGCAACCATCCCACACATTCAACTGCCTGCTCATGACAACAAGGCTATAACACTTGCAAAAATAGAAGAGGTAAGCACATAATTTGTGGCAGGTAGTGGTGAGACTTGAATTTTACAAGTCTGAAATTCAAATTATTTTTGATTTGAACTTTACTTAAAAAGGCCAACTTTAACCTTTTTAAAAGGAAGTACTATGAAAAAGGCAACATTAATGTCGGGTACTGGTGCCAAATTCTAGTCATGAATTGTCCACCTGTCCTGTACCTTAGTGTTCTCCCTCCTTTAGCACACCTGCTTCATCTCAAGAATACGGGGCCCCTAAGGGGACATGGTGATGGGGGAATGAGATGGTAGGAAAACTTATTTCAATGCTTTTGCATTTCCCTGGGAAACTTTTTTGCAACCTCCCATCCTTGAGTTTGTACAAACAGTACTTTCAGAGAATTCAGTCCCCATTTCCCCTTCAGCGTTAATATGTGAAATGACATTTTCTCCTGTTTCTGCATTGAGCAGCTAATGTATGGTTTATTGCATGTGTTGGTTTATAGCTTTATATTTAGGTAAATAATTCATGTTATTGATTTGCAGTTAAATACATACTTGTGTGCACTTAAAATATAGAATGTTGTCAGGTTTTACTGCTCAATCATTAGTCAGATATAATTCTAGCTTCTGCCCTTTTTTCAGATTCTCTAACAGCTGGAATTAACGTGTTTCCCCAGTATATTCCAACTAGTGTAGATTCAAATAGTACAGTGATGCTAGTACATTGTGTTAAATCAGCTCAACTATTCATCATACTTCACCCACAGAGCATTCATTTCCACTGAACACAGATTTACCTGGAGGCCTGAGAAGTGGTTCCCCCTGTATATTATTGTGAGGATTTAAAAAGCACTAGTGATGCTGGTGATGTATTTTAGTCATGTATAACAAATTTATCTATTGGTCTCTACACAGGGAACCACTTTTCTCAGGCCTCCAGGAAAATCTGTTCCACCTTCTCATTGTAATAGGTTGGTCTATAGATGAAATTTGTTTTATGTATAGCTTTAATATTAATGCAATATGGTTTGTCTGCAACAAAACTTCAGGTTGTGTGATGAACATAATAAAATAAAAACAAATATAAACTGTCTGAACTAGAGAATGCCCCTGAAGAACTACACATTTACAGTTCTAATTGAGATAGTCAGGTCCGGAAGTATTTGGACAATGACAGTTTTTGTGATTTTGCCTTAATACTCCACCACAATGGATTTGAAATGAAACAATCAAGATGTAATTGAAGTGTAGACTTTCAAAGGCCTGGAAGACCACAGAAGACAACTAAAGTGAATGATCGCAGAATTCTTTCCTTGGTGAAGTGAAAAACCCCTTCGCAACATCAACAGAAGTCAAGAATACTCTGGAGAAGGTAGGTGTGTTTAAATTATTCGGTTATGTTTACAATTGTCACTTTGTCCAAATACCTTTGAGCCGCTGAAAATGGCCATAATTCCTAAATGGTAAATGCCATATTTTTGTGGAACCTCTTAAAATAAAGCTGAATGTCTACACTAATTCCAGCTGTTTGACACTGAAAACAGGGTGAAAGCTAGAAATATAGAAGTAAATCTGACTAACGATTTAGCAATAAATTGACAATAGATTCTATACTTTAAAGTATGCCTTTAATTGCAAACTATCTAACTAATGTGAAATTTACGTTATGCCGATGAAAAGAAAAATAATGCTATAAACTGCCATACGCGATGATAAAGCATACACTAGCCGCTCAACACAGCAACAAGAGAACATCATGATTTTGCACATGTGCGTTAAGGGGAAACAGGAACTGAATTCTCCGGAAGTACTGTTTGTACGAACGGCAACAGGAGGATGCATAAGTTGTGAGAGAACCCCCCCAAAAAAAATTGCAAGAGAATGTGCCAAAAAAAAAGGGAGCGATCGAATGCAAAGTTTCTCGGGGGATTGTAAAAGCATTGAAACATTTTCCTCTGATCTCATTTTTTCCATCACCTATACAAGAAGGGGCTTTATATAAGAAGGACCGTTTAATTATCTGATCCTTTGAAATGGGTGTGAGAGAGCAGGGAAAACACAAATGTGCATGATGGGGTGCCCCAGGACCAGGATTGGGAACCTGCTGTAGGGTAAACTGTGTAGGGTAAACTGTCCCCCCCCCCCTTCTCTTGCTCAGTCGCATGTGGGACGTGCTGCAGAAACTCAGAAGAATTACATCTTCAGCTTTGATCGTGTGTTTGGCCCACACAGCACCCAGAGTGAGGTGTTTGAGGAGATCTCCCTCTTGGTGCAGTCAGCTCTGGATGGTTACAATGTTTCCTGCTTTGCATATGGCCAGACAGGTAGTGGCAAAACATTTACAATGGAAGGTGGTGACATGGACATGCGAGGCGTCATTCCACGAGCTGTCCAGCAGATTTTCAAGTCTGCCGACATGCTTCGTGAGCAAGGCTGGCAGGTAATGGTTCAAGTATTCAGACTGAATTACTGTTTGAATGATTTTTGCTCCTAATCAATTCCTCAGTTCCTCCTACTTTAAAATATAATGTATAGTCTATAAAAATACCAAAATTTTACCTACATATTAAAGTGAAGGTGGTGATTTAAAAATGTTGCCTTTGTTCATTTGCAGTACACATTTACAGCCAGCTTTGTTGAAATTTACAATGAAACCCTGCGGGACTTGCTTTATATGGGCAAACCTAACAAGAGATCAGAGCTTGAAATCAGAAAGACCACAAATAATGAGGTCACAGTCACCAATCTGAATTACCAGAGGGTCACCACTGAGGATGAGGTATTTCATGCAGTGTATTTTTAAAATATATTTATATAACAATTTGTGTGCTTCCTAATGTACATGGTAACTACATTGTTCGATTGCTATCTGACACATTTAATCTGATCTGCCATATTGTGACTGATCCAAGTTTTGTGGATACAAAATTCCAATCTTTTCAAATCAGAACTGAGCTACTTTCAAACTTGGTCCTAGATTGGATACATATCTGATAAATGGCCATGTGACATGAATGAGAACAGTCAGATTGGATTTCATGTGACGCTTTCTCCGATGTGCATGCGCATGTCCCCATTGTAATGCCCTAATCCAAACCGAATAGGGCTTATCAGGGGGACGGCTGATGTACACATCTCTTCACTTGTATCGATACCTCTTTGCATATTCAGAGTTCCCATGAACAAATGCAAATTCAACACTTGGAATCATCTCTAGACTTTTTATTTCCTTAATTTTGTCAAATAACAAGGAAACAGCCTACACCTCAATCACATTTTTGAGTTACTTTTGAAATGGAGGGACTATGTATATTTTAAAAAAAAAAAAAAAAAAAAAAAAAGGCTGTAATTCCTAAACAGTTAGTGCAATAGTGGGTTTTTTTTTTTTAATTACCCCTTGGATTAAACCTGGTAGTCTATACTTTATCACTCACATTGACTTATCACTTGATTGCTTCATAAATCCATTGTGGTATACAGAGGCAAAATAGTCACTGTCCAAATGCTTACAGACCTGACTGTGTATTAACATGACCCATATAGTAAACAAAATGAACAAAATCTAATGAAATACAAATACCTTCAGCAAAGAAAAAGTGGCTACTTCTTTTGCCAAATTACAAAGAACATTAAAGATGACCTGGATTAACATGATGCTCATGAAATAACATATGCAGTGTGCTGAAAGCCATTTGCCTGAAGGTGGCCAGTTTTTGAAGTAAAGTAGAAATTAAAATCCAGTTACAGGTTAGCAGAACACCAAAATTAAGCGCAATCAGATTTGATTCCTGAGAACTTGAACTTAACTCTGCCCTCTGTTGACAACCAAACTTTGCACACTTCATTACACCATACCATACCTCTCCATACCAAATTGCAGCTCAATTGGACTTGGGGATCCTGAGAAAGTTGACCAGGAGTAAACTAAAGGTGAATTAAATTATTAGTGTCCCCTTCAGGTGGGCATGTGGTGTTTATTTACCAGAGTAGGGAGTGGGATTTGGGACCAATCCAATTTGGTGGCAATAATACAATGATGATCCTGTCTTAACTATTTCAGTAAATTAGGCTCTGCCTCTGAATTAATTGACATGAACACCATATTGTTTACAAAAATCAATGTTTTTGATCATTTAATGAGGTTCACAATTAAAAAAAAAAAAAAAAAGTCATCAGTTTATTAAGCAAATTATTAAAAAATTTGAGTGGGCAGAGCTAAAAAAGGCATTTTTTTGGAGGTTTTGTTTCCTTAGCCCTAAAAAAAAAAAAATCATTCTTTCCCTTATTTTGCAAAAGAGATGCTTAAGTGTGAAAACATGAATAGTCCCCCCCAGTGCTATTATGACAGTCAAGTATATCTTTGTGTGCAGTTCAGACTAGGCAATCATCTTTCAGTTACTTTAACACTGCATTTTTAAATACACATCTTTGTACGGATTCCATTTTTCTATGTGCAAGAGTATCCTCATAAGTGCAGTAATTTCATAATGTCTATTATATGGTCATATAGCCCAGCTCTAACCATGGCACATTTACTCTAAGCATTTGTATTTTACTTGAGTGTTTAAACATGAACTATTTTATTTACTTTTAATTTCAGGTTTGCAAGTTGATCATCTTGGCAAACCAAAACAGGTCCACTGCCCGAACAAACATGAATGACCAATCATCTCGTTCCCATTCCATTTTCCAGCTGGACATAGAGGGAGAAAACACTGGCAGAGGCACTAAGTGCAAATGTAAGTATTCTAAATATTCTAGTGGAAAATAGGGAACTTGTTTTCTGAGGCCACTGCCACTAATGTTGGATACTTCTTGATTTGTGTAACTGATTGGCTTGTATCTGTTGTGTAGTAATTTTTTTTTTTTTTTTTTTTTTTTTTTTTTTTTTTAAATATTGAAGGGGTTTTAAATAAATAATTGAACAGGTGTGTGAAAAGCCATTTTACCTATATATAATGACCCCACACTTGCATTATTTTCTTTATATTTTGAATGTTAAGTGATTTCAGAGAATGCTATTAAAAGGGAAAAAAGGAATTAGAACAGGAGTTTTTATTGGGAGCCAAGATATAGACTAATCAACTGGATTTTGAAGATTATGTACTTTTGACTTACTCTCTTGTACAGTGATATGAAAGGTTAAAGCTTATGGGAATAACTGGACAAAGTATGTCAGGATACTCTTCATATTGTCAAAAGTTCTCAAAGTCTTAATTCATCTTTGATAGTACTCAGTTTGTAAAATGTAATTGTCAAATGAGACCAAGACTGAACATGCCAATGTGC
This sequence comes from Pangasius larnaudii, assembly GCA_037576815.1. Taxonomy (NCBI): domain Eukaryota; kingdom Metazoa; phylum Chordata; class Actinopteri; order Siluriformes; family Pangasiidae; genus Pangasius; species Pangasius larnaudii. The sequence continues at coordinate 22,438,608 of CM074918.1, read as the reverse complement.
CTGCCTAAAGGAGGAATACATTTGAATAATGTGCCCAATATGTAAACCTACATCAGTAATTCTGCCTTGTGCCTCTTGCCATGCATTAAAACCGCTGGCTGCGCAAGCCTAATTTAAGATTGTATTTCTTTAAAGATAGTATAATTATTTCAAATCATTTTTGGTGGTTTTCATGCCATAAAAATTCCAACAAAGACAATGTATAATCTGTACCTAGAGGGCAGTTTAGTTCAGCTCGAATGTTCAATCTAATTCAAACTCAAGTGTTCAAAATTGCACACGGCATGCAATTCCTTTGAAAACTCTACTTTTATTTTAGCTATGGGAAAATCGAATGTCCCAACATGTATGGTGCAAATAAAATTCAAGTTGTTTGATATTTTCCATTCACATCAATAATAAACCAAAGTGTACAGACTTATGTTTAATGCACTGATGCTCAGATTTGAAAATATCTACAAATAAAAGTTGATCAACAGTAAATATTTTTCAGTACACTTTTAGACAGTTTATTGCAACATGAATGGACATGCCTGGTCTATGAGTTCATCTAGGTACTTCTGCAGATTGAAGAGAAACAAGTTGATTAACCTTGTTTATGCTGTTAGCCACCACTTCCACAGATACTATGAAACACTCCTCCCCCCCCCCCCCCCCTTCCTTCTTCTTCTTCTCCAGCCTCCCTTTGTTTGGTGGATTTGGCTGGCAGTGAAAGGATCCAGAAAAGCCAATCTCAGGCAGAAAGGTTTAAGGAAATGACTGCCATAAATTCTTCACTCACCAATTTGGGAATTGTCATCACTGCTTTAGCCAACAAGGTGTGCGTTTTTTTTTTTTGTTTTTTTTTAAGAAAAGAGAGGTCAGTATGCTTTTGCGCTGTTTGGATTTTGGAAAGCTAACAATTATCATAATGTGTGATTTACTTTTCCATCCACTGTTCTGTTTAGGAGAGCTTTGTGCCCTATCGCAACTCAAAGCTTACTTACCTACTTCAGGGTTGCCTGGGTGGCAACAGCAAAACGTAAGTTGAGAATTGCACCCTTGTTAAATGGGGAAATTGAATTTGTTCACTCAAATTGACAGTGAAGACAATTTCTGAATGGAGGCATTTACTGTTTTCCAGGGCTGTACAATGTAGATAATGTGAAAATTGGTGGATGTTGCATTTAACATTCATGATGCACATAACATTTTAGAGGGAATTGAAGAGAATGGTCTTCATATGGTTGAACCCTTGGCATTTCAAGAAAATCATCTTATTAAAGAAAGGCCATCGACTACCATTAGGGGACTAATGATTTCAGTAATGCTGCTTCCTTTTACTTAATTTTTTCCCTAATGTTTCATAATGTAATAATGTGCCTCATTTATCAATCTGGATAGGAGTGGATTTATTTGAAACTTGTTTGTAGGAGCATTTACACAAGAAATTTGGTTTTCATGAAAATCACATTTGGGGGAAAAACATTCATATTCTACAAGAGTTCGTGTGCGTTTGTAAATTTGCTCAAAATGTCATCATATAATTGGCATAGACAACTGAAATTTTGCAAAGCTTTATGGCCATTACATTAAATGTAAATGAGCAGTGGTATGCATGCGCTCTGAAGAAAATCGGTGTTTCATAGATCTGGTAGACTTTTTACACACAACTTAACTAAAAGATTGCTCAGTAAGGCCTCTTGTGTGTAGTTCTTATTCTTTAGTGTATTTGACAAATGATGGATACAGAAACTTCCAAATTATTAAATAACTTGATTGGTTATTTACATGAAGGTAAACTAGCCTAACAATGTATAATTAGTTACCAAGATATTACATTTTCATCTAACTGATCAGTTGAAATTGATCAATAGACACAAATCTAGCAACAAAATGAATATACAGTACTTTGTAATAAGCAAGGAAGTTGTGAAACTGATGGTGCAGTGGTTTAGGCAATAATCCTATCTATTAAAGCTTTTAGTGCATTGTCAGGCTATGGAAATAAACAACTATGAAATTTACACCATAAAAGTGAAGTAGTGAGTGGATATGAACAAGGGAGGCATCCTCTGATGCTGACATCCCACTAGTGATTACCTGTGATAGATGGGGAGCAGTTAACCAGCCCTTCCAACTTAAATTGTGTGTGTTATGGGTACTTCAAATGAAATACAAACTTTTTCACAGATGTAGATTAAACCAAAGGTCATTGAAGTTTAATCGGATGATTGATGTCTGTCTTGTTTGTTTCTTTTGATGCCTAGTTTGATGTTTGTAAACATTTCACCTGAAGAAGAGAGTTTTAGTGAATCACTTAATTCTCTGCGCTTTGCCAGCAAGGTCAGTATTTATTTTCCAGTGACTTATGTTGAATGATATGAAGATGCCTGTGATGCATTTGTTGACCATTTTTGCATTGTGTTTTGACCATTGTGTACTGTTGCAGGTGAACGACTGTGTTATTGGAACTGCCACAGCCAATAGGAAGTAGCCTTTTGTTTGTTGTTTTTTGATCCTCTGAAGGCACCATTACTTGTCTCTTTCTTTTTTTAGTATCTATTCTCTGCCTTGCTTTTTGAAGATTCCATTACATGAAATGTTTTTAATCCATTTTATTACTTTCTTTATTTTAAAAAGCTTATTAAATGTTTTTTTGTTTACTATATGAAGTTACCTGAACATTATAAAAACATGGCTAGGATGTTTTATAACTACTATTTACAGTTCTTTTCACTGTTTTAATTCTTTTGAGTATAATTAAATCATAGTACATGCATGTAAATTATGCTGTTTTTCCCACATGGTTATCCTGGTCATTACTGCTGTCAGGGAGTGGGGAATGTCTACTGGCTTTGTTTTCTAGCACAAGCAAAGACATAATGGGGATTCTTGCTAACTAGATGTCAAGTAGGTAATATTCAGATGTGCTAATATTGTTAAAGAAGAAAATCCTAGCAGTCCGGAAGATGGTATACCACAGAAAGCCCCAGAGGATGGACTGGATCCATGTTAACAATGGATGAGAGTGTGCAGATTATTATTTTATTATTTTTTTTTTTTTAAGAAAATTGAGTATGCTAGAGGTGTAAAGAAGGGGGATTACACATAACCTCTTGTTTGGACAGCAACTTGGCTTATTTGATCACATTGCTTGTTATGGCAACACTTCCAAAAAAAAAAAAAAATTACATACATAGTCAGGTCTGGAAGTATTTGGACAATAACAGTTTTTCTGATTTTGCATTTATATAAATAAAACAAAATGTGATCAAAGTGTAGACATTCAACTTTATTTTAAGAGGTTCCACAAAAATATGGCATTTACCATTTAGGAATTACAGCCATTTT
>CM074918.1:22417981-22428612 GCA_037576815.1 Pangasius larnaudii | reverse complement strand
CTTTGATGGTTGTTTCAATAAAGTCTGACTTTTGGTATCCAAACCCTTTGACTTTGGAAAGTTATTTTTCTTTATTCTGAACTGAAAAAGTTTTCCACAACATAGATTAGCGTAGTGGGCAGGATTGGAAAGGAGCCAGGAAGGGTGAAAAACCACAGCTAGGCTGACTGGAGGCAGACTACACAAACAGGCCGGACAATGAAGGTAAGCATTTTTGCTTCTAGTAAAGTTGTAAGAAAAGAAGCACACAAAATCCTGCTGATACCTCTTCTCACCATGTAGTTTGGTAGACGGTGAGCTCATATACTGCTGTGCTATTGGAAATAGGTACTAGGTAGAGGTTAGCAGTGGGCACTGTTCCAAAAAGGACAACAGGAGAAGGTTTGCATGGGTAGGACATGTATGAGGTGTGAGAAGTGTAAATTATAGAGAAAAAGATGTATGTTATATGTTATTTGTTGGTTCATCTCTATCTTGCTTTGAACTAGTTATCTGTCTTCTTATTTCTTAAATGTTGTCTGTGATTGGGGGCTCTGGAGTGTTTGTCTTTTTCCTGCTGGGCTTGGCCGACCTGGCCCCCAGTCACTCACATCACCGGGCATGGGGTACTCTGTAAATCCTCTGTCACTGATCAGGCATATCATAAGTACCCCGTAGATCTTACAGTGGATGCTCCAATTTATAACTCAGTGTTCCATTTGTTGGGCAATGGTTGCTCTGTTTTGAATGTCATCCTGTGCTAAGGATCTTGGTCTCATGGTACTTGATATTGTTAAAGTGTGGTGTACAGTGGTTGGAGTCCCTTCAGTTGTGATTGAGAGTGTGTGGGAAAGATTTCCTTGCTTGACGGGTTCCACTGGAGTTGGAGTCCCCTCAGTTGTGATTGGGAGTGTGTGAGAAAGGTGTCCTTGCTTGATGGGTTCCACTGGGTGAGGTTGACTCATATGGAGTCCCAATATAGGGAGCCTTTATTGTTTAAATAAGAGTAAATGAGAATAAGGAGATAAAAAGTGAATGCATGAATCAAAACCTCTCTACTGTAAAAAGTAAACAAGTAAAAGAGGTATACTTTGCTGTTGTGTGTGTAAATATCATATGGAAGATTCATGTGATAGAGAGAACAGCAGTTGCTCTGTGTGTTCTAAAAACTAACAAGCAGCCAAGGATCTGGTATTGCAGATATTTTGGACACTTGCCCAACTGTTACTGCTGTGATCCAGTACAAAAGCCTGTGCATAACCACGAATCACAGAACTGGCTGTGTAAATTATTTGGTCATTCTCCTAGTTGTAGTCATTGTAACTTAGATAAGGAGAATGTTTATTAGTATTCATGCCAAGAAAACATCACCATAAAAAGAAACAGAGACCCAGATCAACTAAAAAAGAACAGTTGCAATCTCTGTATAGCACCTTCTGTATACAAGGGGGTCCTAGTTCAGATTGTAGAATACATGTTCATTTGACCTAATACAGGGAATTTACACACCCTTGTAGTATAGTGGTAATAAAAGCTAAAGCTCATACAGTACTAGAAGATAGAGGAAATTGGTTTACAGCCAATTTTAAAATACAGAATTTCATTTGGGAGGTCATATCATTTAGACAAACAATGGAACAATAGGCCCAGTACAGTAATACAAATTAATAACCAAAGCAAAGTTAACAGGTTCTTAGAAGAAAAGCTGCAGATTATTTTAGAGATACATATGATTGAGCGTGTGGCTTTGTATCTGTGAGCCTGGGTGTGTGCATGTTTGTTCATGTATGTGTGTGTGAGTGTTGTTAGAAATAGTCAGGAGAGTGTTGATTCTGAGTGAGAAATTGGCTTTGTAGTTTGCTCAGGCATTCTCTTAAATGCTGTCATTGTGATCCAGATATGGAGACTCAATTCCTGTTGAACAATCCATGAACCTATAGGAAACATATGTCTACCTCTAAACCTCATATTTTATTTTTCAGTTCCACATTACTGGGATCATCACTCATTAATACTACTAGGGTTAGATTAGTGTATACCACAAAAGAGCCCACAGTGAGGGAATTTTTTCCTTTCACAATAAAGGTACTGAGAAAAGCGATCCAGAGAGGGAAAAGAATTAATATTTGTCGTATGGAATTTTATTTTGACGGGCTAGAACTCATTTTGGTAATCTAAGTATATACGAGAAGAGAAGACATTACCTTTATGAGAGATGCTATTCTTTTGCTTATAGAAGCACACTGAACTAAGATTTAAAAAAGTGAATGGATGAGAGATTAAATCCATTATTATATGAGACACAAGGAATTAGTAATCATTTTTGGAAAGAGCCATTTCATCTAGATATCTTCGGGAGAAGACAACTGCTGACAGAGCAGAAAAAGAATTAATATTTGATACGGTTAATTAGAATATTAAACCTAAGATAAATTGAAGATGAATGGCTGTATATAAATTGGAACAGAATAATAAGGGGATTCTGGATAATAGAATTTTTAGAGAAAACACTGGCTGAATTTTGTCCCAAGAAACCTTTACTGCATTTCACTAGAATACCTACTGATCATCTGGTTGAACCTTATCTAAGGTTAGGGGAAAGTCATAAGTGAAGCTAGGATTGAGGTATCTCCATCATTAAAGAAAGGTGTTTTGGGTAAGGCCAAAAAGAACAGCAGGGGAATTTACATTAGGAAAAGAGTACAATACTTAGAGAGGGTTAGTAGTAGCTATTATACTCAACAGGTATGAGCATAAAGTGTCACTCAGAACAGCAGTAGGAAGGTCTAAAATTCAGGGAAATTAAAAACAGTGAGTTGTGCATAAGTTCTTCCCTGTAAATCAAATGAACTTTCAAGAAGAAAACAGAGATTAGAGGAGAATGCATATATTACAGGAAGTAAAGGGAATAAGAACACACTTCTGGAAATTTATTGGGGAGAAGATATCCCTTAACTGAAGAAAGGGAAAATTCACTGTTAAGATGTATAACACAGAATAGAAACCTAGAAGAGATAAGTGAAGAGTGGCCCTATTGGGAAGGAGTAGTGGGAAGAAATTGGAAAGCATCAACCCTAGGTGACACACTTGAGGAGCTAGCAGAGTCAAATCAGTTACACTGGGTAATAATACCACTGCCTATAGATATTTACCTAGATTGGAGAGAACAAAAGGGATATTTTAAAGAGGTAAAGGAGTAACTGGGGAACAGATAAATAATCCTGAAATTGAAGTCTCAGTAGTTTTAAGAAAGGTTACTTGGCTTTCAGCAAAAAGAACTTCTGGACCACGTGAACCAAAGAATGTTGAGGGTCTTTCATCGTGAACCATCTCGAAGGTGGGCAGTAGGAAGGAGTAGAACACAGGGAACATTCATGACATCCACACCTGTGTAACTGTTAGGACCTAGACATCCTGTATGTAAAGAGCTTATAGAAAAGTGTTCAAAAAATGGGAAAAGAGAACTAAAAACTACACAGTCAAAGATAAAAGCAAGGACAGGAAAAAAGGGGAAAAGAGCGAGAAGTATTGGCATTATTCAAGACAAAAGGCGGAAATTCAAGGAAAAGCATGAGGAAAGGAAAATGCTGAAAAAGAACAATAAAAAGATAGAAGAAACGATGAAAGAAATATTTGACAAGTCACTTCTATATGCACCATCCAATCTGTTTGTGCCACATAAAAGCCAACTTCCAATAATTAAAGGAACGGTACAAGTTGAACAAAAGATAGACTTGGAAAAGGAAGAGGATGATGGAGCATCCACTGTCTTTGGCAGACAAACAAAGAGCAGCTAAGGGTAAAAAGCAATGCAGGAAGAAATCAAGGGACCAGTCGTTAGATGGATATGCTTCCTATGCTGGAATAACGATCTATTTCCACTAGAGACACACAGGATTTCATTGGTATATCAGAAGAACTAGAAGAGCCAGGATTAGGAGAAGAGAGTCTATCAAGAAACATGAAAAGAGTTCAAGTGGAGTCTTCACAAACAGATGTGATTGAGAGACTTAGACAAAATGGTACAAAAAGAAACAGATTATGAGAAAACATTTAGCACACATAAAAGGAGAAAAGGAAAGGAGAAAATAAGCATGTAATAGAAAATCTGTATATTGGGAATAATTATTCAAGAGCATGGTCACTAGATGGAGGAGACAGCTTAGATCAAGGGACAGCTTACATATGCCACAAAGATATGAAAGTCACTTTCAACTTCCTATTATATTTAAGGGTGCTAGAGGGCAATATGTACCCTGGGCCATGCAGGATCTCCCTGACATCCATGAGGGAGCTGGGGAATGGATTAAGATGTTTGAAGAAGAAACAAAGGGCAAAGTGCTTGCAATAGGAGACAACCTTGCCAAGGTTTTAGGAGAGTCAGGAATGAAAGACATCCTCACAGCTAACCTAAAAGGGGAAATGAATACCCCAGCAATGGATGGGACTCAATTTGATAAGTATTGCCCACTTATATGGCGGACATTAAGAGCTGAATATCCATCCCGAATAGACCCCAGGTCTCTGAAAGGAGAACTCCTGGGAGAAACAGAAAACCCCACTCATGGTTCAGTGATGCAATAGTGGATGCTATGCCACCACCTGTAAAGACTAAACTAGAAGATGTATTAGGTCTAAACTCCATGTGACTCATGCTGTTGAACAATACAGAAAGAATGAACAAAAGCTTAAGAATCAAGAAAGAGAGCTGCAGAGAAAGACGGCAAAGCTACAGCTTGAAGAGCTGACAAACAAGTAGAAAAAAGACCCAACCTCCAGTAAGAGACAAAGACATAGACAAAGCAGAGGAAGCATAATGGCTCCTCTGAATGCACCTTCTCTACCTGCTGTTCAGCCAAATGCACCAGCTGCTCCCACAGTTCCCCAACAGCCTACTGCACCATTATCAATGTCTATCAGTATCCAAATAACATGAACTGGCAGGGAAGGCCGCCACTAAGTGGACAAAGGGGAAGAGGTAGAGCCACTCCTGGTCCTCAAGGGGTATGCTGGGGATGCGGGCAGGCTGGACATAACAGACATGATTGCCCCACCAACTCATGGCAAGAGCAACCTGGTGTTGGAGGGGAAGGATGGATCCAGCCCTATCAACAACCTCCACAAGGCCCAGTAAAATCATGGGGTGGGCCAAATCAGGGTTACTACGGGTGGCCAGAGAATCCTCCTGGGGAGGGTCAGCTTCCAATTTTAACAGCTGATCAAGAACCTATGCTGCAGGTTAAAATAGAGGGCAAAATTACACCCATGATGGTACACACTGGAGCAATTTACACATGTGTAAGTCCAAATTATGACTCTCCCCTCCCCATGTCTGGAAAATTTGCAAAGACAGTAGGATTCTCGGGACAAATGCAACTAATTTCTATGATGGCTCCAGTTTGTCTGCAGACCAAAAATAAAAAGTGACATTACCCATTTAAGTCTCAGAACAGACTCCTTTTAATTCATTAGAAAGAGATGCTTTGTATAAAATGGAACTTCAAATTTGGTGTTCCCCAGAGGGAGTTCATGTAGACACAAAGGGAGTAAAAACTAAAATTCTGCTTTCTGAGCCAAAGGCAAATGTGTATTGGTTAGGACAGATAAGCAGTGAAGTAAAACAGGTAGTTGATAAATGGGGGAAGTTCACTGAGTAACAAATCCCTGGAGTGCTTCTGCCAAAATCTTAGTATCACTGTACAATGATATATGATACATCATGTGATCCAACAATTGAAGAGAGGTGGTTGAATGGCACAAAAGGACAGAAAGTTCCCTTGGTATCAAGGTTCACAATCATAGGGAAACAAGGAGCTGCCACACAAATAGATGATTGTAATGACTGTTATGATTGTGATTTAATTGACAAATGGTTTCAGTTTCCCAACTCTGTCCCATATGTAACTCTTTATGTGGTTAAAAAAAAAAAAACTGGGAGTCAAAAGACTTAAGCCCAATGATGGCAAAAACAGAAAAATGCAAATGGGATGTTACAGAACATCCTCTAGTCTTTCTCTCAACTGACAAATCATACATTAAGATTCTGTGCACCACTTTCATGACAGGAATCCCACAGGAAGTGATGATCAATGAGAAAACACAGATGCACATGACTGGCAGAATCTAAAACAGCTGAGTTACTAAGAGAAATGGAAAAGCAGGTACCAATTGGTTTATCGTCTCAACATGACACTGATGTAGGTTTAATTAAATCTGCCAGCCCAATTAGAATCAAGACTAGATCAGAGTTTAATTACCGTAAAAAGCAATATCCAATGTGTTCTGAAGCTGAGGCAAGTATTAGGAAAACCACTGAAGGGTTTGTCCAAGCTGGAGTTTTGACTGAGACAGTTAGCTATCCAATATTACTTCAGTATTACCTGTTGTCAAAGCAGATAAATCAAAATGGCGTTTGTTGCATGAATTACGTTCAGTTAACAAGGTAGTAGAAGACTGGCCAGCTGAAGTTCCCAACCCTCATACATTGCTAACTAATGTCCCTCTTGATGCCAAATATTTTACAATGATTGACCTTTGCTCTGCCTTTTTAGCATTCCTCTTGCTGAGGAAGGCATTTATTTGCCTTTATGTGTGCTGACAAACAATATACACTAGGCTGCTACAAGGCTTCAAACATTCACCAAATGTTTTCAATCAGATTCTCAAGGCTGATTTGGAAGATCTTATGATAGATAGCATGGTGTTGCAATAAGTGGATAATCTGATGATTTGCTCCACCTCCTTGGAACAATGCCATAGAGATTATATCAAAGTACTTACTAGACTAACCCTAGGGGGCCATAAGGCTTCTAAAACTAAGCTACAATATTGTCAGCCACAGTTTGAGTACTTGGGAAGGTTAATTGACACAAGACTAAAGCTATAGCACCAGCCCAATTAGAAGGCATAAGTAAAGCGCCACTACACCAGACTGTAGGACAAATGATGACCTTTTTGGTATGACGGGTTTTAGTTCTGACTGGATACAGGACTATGCAATTAAGACTGCTCCTCCGAAAACAATCATGAATACGCAAGACATCAAAACTTGCATTCATCACTAATATGCCTATGAACTACGGTGATCTTTTGAATCATTGAAAAAGGAGCTTAAGACTGCACCAGCCTTATACCAAACTGTTTCTTCTATATATAGGAAATAGGGCAGATGGGTATGCATCATCAGTACTAATGCTAGAAACATGCAGTGGTAGAAAGAAACAGCCTATTACATACTACAGCACTAAACTAGACAGTGTAGCACAAGGCTATTCTCCATGCTATCAACAGGGACTTGCTGCCCTATACTTTGCATATGAAAAAGCACATCACACATCACAATGTAGTGGAACTTTTATAACAAGTGAGATTTGTCCTAACTCAGGCTAGGTGTTTAGCCTATACATTTCTTTGACTTACCCTGCATTACTATTAAGTGTTGTACTACACTGAATCCAGCTGACATGGTTCCCTAGAGTACGAAGAACAACCTTATGACTGTGTGGCAAATTTGTTAGCTTTCACTCAATTGCGACCAGACTTGGAGTCTTCACCTATTTCAGAAGCAGTAGTTGATTATTTTGTGGATGGTTCATGCTTGAGAGATCATTTGGGTAATCATGCAATCCCAGTCGCTGTTTTATTATCACCTTCAATCACAAGGAATGGTTGAAAGGGCATATGATTGTGCCTACAGCTCTTCTCATTGTACTAATCTCAGATGCGCATGGTTTTGACCATTGAGCAAGGGGGAAGTGATAAGAAAAATAAAACAACAAGGATACTGGTCTCTGTATTTACAGGCAATGGTAGACAATGGTTCAGCATTTGGTCAAAGAACAGTGAAGACAGTACTTAAGAAACACATCCCAGGAGATGGAGATAAGGTATATCTGAGGGTATTTAGGCGAACATGGAAGGGACACAGAAGGAAAGGGCCATATACAGTGGTAAGAGCAACCCCAACAGCAGTACAGGCGGAAGGTAACACCATTTGATACCTTTGGTACCAGACCTAGATGATGAGAGGATTTTCAAACTGCTGAAGAATAGGAAGGTCTATTAGCTGACACCGCAGAGGACAGTCAGGGAGAAGTAGAAGAGGGCTTAAATGATGGGGAAAGAGAGCCAGAGGCAGGACCAAGTCATGAAAGAGGGAAAGATGAACCAGGACCTGCCGCAGCAGAACTTGAGAGAGTAGGTGAGCCATTTGTTGCACCTGGTTCTGATGTATCTGCTACACCTACTGAGGGGGAAGGAGATGAGCCGTTACCAGTCCCTGCTGAAAAGGAAAATGCACCTGATCCTAGCATGAGTTTCATATTGATCATCTTCTTGCAACACTTCCCACAGACTCAGGCCCTTACACTATTCAACAAGCAGTATTCTCCACAATCGATTTCTCAGCCCTTGATTGGCCTTTAGGCATTGACTGGCTCCCAGATGGGTCAGAAGAGTAAGAGATCAACCAGCAATGTTATAGGGAATGAAGTTGAAAATGTGTAACAATGTAACCATGAATGGGACACTGAATGGAACATTAACATTAGGCCCTAATATGGTGCAAATAGCACAGAGAGACTATTGAGAACAGCACATGACAGTGGATGGTAGAAGACGGCTGATCCTTGTTTATTATGCTCGCCATCCCCCTTGAGTAAGCTCATAGTGGTACCGAATCAATATGACTACCGACACTGTGCTTAATTTAATAGACAGTTTTGTCATGAAGACCCACATAATAGGCTGTACTGCCCAGCTTACTGTTTGGCATATTTAGGCAGTCCAAATTACAGTAAAACACTACAATGATCCAGGATGGGGAGAATGGTGCCAACATTTATATGTTAGAATAGAAACAAAGAGAGAGACACCTTTAAAAAAAAGAGGGAGACACCTATACAATATAAAATGGACCACTCACTGGAATATGAATGTTTTAATAAGTCTAATAAATAAATATGGGGATCATGATATGGGTAAATTACAAGGTAATTGTAATGTGATATGGCATCTAGACACCAGTGTTTTTAAGCACACAGACTATATTAAGTAGACCATAATTCATGCAACAGCTACAGTTACTACTAATATGACAGTAATAAGAAATTCAAATCGCACATGCACAAACCAAACTCTATCATCACAGTTGATATTCACTTTTACTGACCAAATGCAAGCAATAGCAGATTATTTTTTTAGAAGAGTGAAAAGGGAAATAGTAGGGTTAAGAGAGCCTATGAGAAAAATCCCAAAATTTACATAGACTCAATAGGCCAACCAAGAGAGATACCTAATGAGTATAAGGCAAGGGATGAAGTGAAGTCAGGATTTGAATCTATACTGATATGGATTACTCCTAACAAAAATACAGAGTGGATCAATTATATGTATTACAATGAACAGCAGTTTATTAATTGTACTGATGCTGCACTATCTGCATTGTTAGGGGAACAGTTAGATGCCACTAGTAGAATTACATGACAGAATAGAGAGGCATTAAATTGGTTGTTGGCAGAAAAGGGGGAGTGTGCCTTTTGTTTGGAGATCAGTGTTGCATGTTTATTCCTAACAGTACTGCCCCTGAGGGAACATTCCCTGAAGCTATGAACAAGTTGAAAAACTTGAGAAAAGAAGTTACTGAAAATGCAGGAAAAGGTCAACACTCTTGGGATTGGTTGAGTCTCAGTTTGGACAATGGGGAGCTGTATTTACAAAAGTGGGAATGATAGCAATAATAATAGTTGTTGGAGGACTACTGTTTTGTTGTATTGTATCCATACTAAGGTCCTTTGTTGTTCAAGCTACTGTTAAACAGATGTCTCTCATGAACAATAGTCTATGTAAAAATGATGGGATGGCAAGTGACCCTGATGACCCTTATGCAGACTGGCCCTGTAAGCCAGATTGGATCCCAGAACAGTGGCCAGAAGAAACGGACTCCAGTTCCTCAAGTGAGGACGAAGAAGAAGAGATGAGCCATACCCTGGGTGTAAATGCTAGCCTAACCTCTCCCCAAGGGTGACCCCCTGTGATACGCAAAGTATCTGGGTTGAAGAAGAAGCATTAAAGATCGCCTGAGACAGAGTTTATATATTACTACTACTTATACTACTTATATTGTTTTATTAATGTTTGATTATTATTGTAATAAATTCTGAGGATTTTGTGATTAGTTATGTGCACAAGTTTGATACTGTTAAAATCACTACTGTATTCTACACAACTGTGACAACCACAGGCAAGTGTTGAACCAAATGCATGCTCATGCTTGAAACACAGTAGCTGATTTATGAAGTGGGAGTTAGAACAGGCAGACAGGATCTTTTACTCCTTCCTATTCATGTGTGGAGGGAGAGGAACGAAACCTAGCTATATATATACTGCAGGCTGCTGCACACTTGAGCTAACTTAATTAGCTCTTCCGACAGATATTCTACTATTAAATTGTGAGCAACAGCAAATCATCCAATTTAAATTACACACCCTTACTGTTGAGTGCACAACAACACTAAGACCAAAATACTGAAATATATGTAAAAAGTGATAAAAATGAAAATGAGCTGTGGCTAACTTTGTAAAAACAACAACCAAGTTACTAGCTATCTTTCGTGAGCTAACTAGCTAAGCTGTGTCTGTCATTATGAAATTCA
>CM074918.1:22386964-22405104 GCA_037576815.1 Pangasius larnaudii | reverse complement strand
TGTTCTTGGTCTTAGAGTCAAAACATATCTTGAGACCTTCAGACAAACACGAAAGCACAGAAAAACATGAAAGCACCATTTTAACATAATTATTTCATATATATATATATATATATATATATATATATATATATAATTCTATATATGTATATTATTTTATTTTCCCACAAGATACAGGTCAAGAAAAGTGCAGAAAACATCGACCTTGAGGTGGGTGGATCAGCCAAAGACCACATTGGGTTCCACTCCTGTCAGGCAAGAACAGGAATCTGAGGCTATCATGGGCACAGGCTCTTTACAAGCTTAAAGTTTACAGGCTCATCTATTAGAAAAAAAATAATCACTTGCTTTTTTTCAGTCTTCAACTGTCCAGTTTTGGTGAGTCTGTGCTTATGATAGCCTCAGATTTGGTACTAAGAACCATGCCATGGTTAAAGTCACTGAGATCGCATTTTTCCCATTCTGATCTTTGATGTCTACATTACCTGAAGATCTTGAACTGTACCAGCATGATTTATTGCATTGCGCTGCTGCCACATGAATGGCTGATTAGATAACTGCATGAATGTGCATTGATATAGGTGGTTTGAGACTGTTATCAGTGTTTCACATTGTTTGGAGAAATTTTGTTCCACTTTTCTTTATAGCAATGCTTTAGTTCATTCATGTTTGAAGACATTCATTTATGCACGGCTCAAATTTGCTGGTGTGCTTAAGATCATAGTCCTGTTGCATGACCCAATTTTGGCCAAGCTTAAGCTGCTGGAGAGATGGCCTCACATTTGTCATAAGAATATTCAGGTATAAAGTGGAGTTAATCATTATCTCAATGACTGCAAGTTTTCCAGTTCCTGTGGCTGCAAAACAAGCCCAAATCAACACCCCTTCAACCATGATTGACGGTTGGTATGAGGTGTTTGTAGGTGATATGCTGTGTTTGGTTTTTGGGATGCCCACTCCTGGGAAGATCACCAACTATCTTGAAGGCTCTGCATTTGTAAACAATTCTTCTCACTGTGAATTTCAGATTGCTTGGTGATGGCCTTATAACCCTTCCCAGACAGCAACAATTGCTTCTCTGAGGTTAAAGCTGATGTTCTTTCTCCTTTGCATGTAGTATGTAGACACACATTTGAGTTCTCCAGAAAACCAAACTGCCAAAATTTCTGCTTTTATAAAGATAGTCACACTTCTGGAAGTAGTAAGCGTCAACGTATTTTTTCCCACCTGTTTTCTATTGGTTGGTTTATTTTTTGGGGAAAAAAAATAACTACATGTTGAAATCTGTTTTTTTTTTTTTGTCACCTGAGATTATTTGTTTGTTTATAGAAGTTGGTGAGGACCACACAATTGTTATTTAGGTCCTGATAAATAAAAACATAGAATTGAAGGAGAATGTACTTTCTTTTTCCTATGACTGTATGTCTACATTTAATCTACAATTAATTCATTGTTAAATGTAGATTAAATGTAGATTAAATGTATATCTACATTTAATCTACATTTAACATTTAACATATAATTTCACACAAATCTGTTTTACTCAATATCAACTACTGTATAGATTTGTGTGAAATTAATTAAATTAACAGCAGTATTAATTAACAGGTCAGCACAGTGGTACAGTGGGTGGCATTGCTGCCTCCCAGCTCCAGTGTTTCTGGTTCAGTCCTGAGCTGTGTGGAGTTTCACATGTTCTCCTTGTGTCCAAGTGGGTTTCCTCCTACCTCGCAAAAACATGTCAGTAAGTTCAATTCAATTCAATTTTATTTGTATAGCGCTTTGAGGAAGAAACCTTGAGAGGAACCAGGCTCAAAATGGAAGAGATAGTGCGATTATAAATGTGTACTACATGGACAAATAGTGCAAATATGCAACCAGTAAATTCATCACAGTTTTCGCAAGAAGTCCGGTTGGTTAAAATCTATCCACTGTCCACTGATGGAGTCCTGAGTACGAAGATGCCCGTGGCAACTGCAGCAGAGAGTGAGAGAGAGATGGAGAGAGATGGAGAGAGAGGGAGAGAGAGGGAGAGATTGTTAGGTAAGCTTTTATCCTCTAATGGTTAAGGACAATGTACCTTGCATGCAGAGTGCAAGCAGGGACTCCAGCAAAACTAGCTATGACAGCATAACTAAAAGGGAGAGCAAGAAGCTAACACAGGCATGAGAGCACCCTGGGACATAAGGCAGCCAGCCACACCACTGTCGACAAACCTGAGTGAACGCGTGAGAGTGGGGGGCGACCCAGTTCACCACAACACTCTATGCCTGTGAACCCTACAGACCTGCCCCTGTACCTAAGAAAAAAACTATTCACAAAAGGCTTGACTAAACAAATATTTTAAGACGAGGTGCCCACAATCATGAACAGGCAAATTAATTAATGGGTGGCCTCCAATGCTGAGCTCCATCCAGAGGCCGACAAGGCAGCATCCCCTGCAGATCTTCCTCCAGAGGCTGACAGGGCGGCCTCCACAGCTTAGCTCCAGCCAGATGCCAACATGGTGGCCTCCCCTGCAGAGCTCCTTCCAGAGGCCAACAGGGCAGCGTCCACAACTGAGCTACAGCCAGAGGCCAAAGGCACAGCCTCTATTAACGTCTTATCATAACATCTAAGGGATAGCCAATGTACCTAATTTTAAACATTCTTAATAGTTGGCCAGATTTTAATTTAAATTTTTTAAAATACCTCTCAATCAATTTAAAAATGGCATTAGCTTGAACACCATGCTATATGATTATGGCATAGTGTCTTATAATTAAGCCCAATTACACTAAAATGTCTCCTCACCATATATACTGTACTGTTGTTAATGAATGCCCTATTCCCAATGCCCATATGGATGGGTTTAAGAGATATAGGGGGAAAGAGTGGTTCTATATTACAGCCCTAATATTTTTATATTATGAGCCTACATGTGATTTGTCTACATATTCATATGAAAGTGTTAGTATAGTTATATTACAAGCAACTGCAGTATTTAGGGACGACAGGAGAGGAGAATCATTTAAAAAAATGTTAACATCTGGCCCTCGTACATCGTCTGCTGACGTTAGAACGATGAGAAAGCCACCGGAGACGTATTGAAGATGAGCCAACACCTAAGGACGTCTTCCAGATAAAAACTGAGACGTTGCGCAGACGTCGTGAAGATATATGTGGGCTTATGGGGAAGATTCGGAAGGAAGAGGAAGCTGGCGAGAAACATACGTTCATGCGTGCGCGCCGAACACACTGAATACTGTTTAATAAAGGTATTTTAATGAACATGACCCTGCTGTCTTTTTTTTTTTTTTTTTTAAATAAAATTAATTTAAATAATCTCAGCACTATTGCCATAAAAGCGAATGACATAGCACTGTATTATATAAGGGAAATAACATTCTAAAACATTAAAGACCAACCAAAAGGAACAATCAAAATATTTGACATTGGGCCGATGTTTAAAAATGAAAAAATAAAAATAGAAATTATCTATAAATTTGTATGAGTTATTCATTTGTAATTTGATTCAATTTCATTACAATCACTCATTTATTTATTTATTTGTGTTGCTTACTTGTTCCTAATTCTCCAACCCTTTATTTTGAAATGTATCATGACGTAGGCGGAAACAGATGCGTGGTGCCTTTTTGTTTAGGGTCGCTATTTTTTTCAGCTGCGATCCATCGCCAGGTAAAATAAATTCCTAATTTGTTGTTGCTTGTGAATAACGCGGATCATCAGAAGGAGAATTCTGTGTGCTTTTTAACCTGATAGTGCCTTTCTTTAAATTGTTTATATATAATCCGTGCTATATTTTGAAATCACAGCGCACGTGTAAATGGGCCTTTTCATTTGAATTAACACTGACTAAACAGTTTAATACACTACTGTTGTAAATAAGATTTACATTTTTTTTTTCTTCTCAGATTTACTTTAGGTTACAGTCATGGCTGACGAAGGCTTTCTGGAGGATTACCCTACCGAAATTGCGGAATACCTGACTGGTTTCTTGTCTTCTGTAAGCTCGGTCCAATATGTGATCCAAACCCTCATGTCCGTGTCGAAGGGCGACCGCCTAAAGGTTTACTGTATATAAGTATTGCAACAGCAAACACATTTTATGAAATGCATGCATGGAGCAGAAGTGGTCATATGATGCCCATCTATAAAATTTAGGGTTCTGGACATTATCTAATTGTTTTAATTATTTTGTTTTAGCTTGGCCCCCTTGAGCAAGCCAAACTGGACTTAATGTCAGCATACGCTCTCAATTCCCTATACTGGAGTGGGTATTTCTGCAGTCTTTACAGCACAGTTACTACCCATACTTTATGGCAAGGTCTAAACTAATTTATTTCTTTTTTTATTAGTGTACTTGGTAACACAAGGAGTGAATCCAAAAGATCATGGAATCAAACAGGAACTGGTAAGAATCAGTATTTTATTCAGTCTCTGTACTTTTTCAACTTTTTTTCTAACAGATAGTGGACATAACATGGCAGCCCATGAACATTAAAATGTAGCTTTTCATGCCTGTTAGGTATTACTATAATTTGGAAGCAAGTTTTAGCACAACAAGGGCTTTTGATTCAGCTCATACCTCATAGTGTTAGAGACATTGCACCTTCTCTCACGAATGCAAATATCTTTGCAAGAGAATGCAACAATTTCTTGGTGGAACACAAAAGCATTGAAGCACAGAAGTATTGAATTATAATTTTTTTCCCCATCACCTCCGTAGGGAATATACTGTCGGGTTTAAATGTTGTGTTTTTATTTGCAGCATTTAGCAGATCCCCCCTGTCCAGGACGAGTTATACAGTGCTTTTGGAGTCTATCAAAAACATTACGGTATAATAGTTCAGGGACCAAGAATAAGAATACCTCTGAATTTATTTGTGAAAACCACTTGTTTTATATTATTGTCATTAATAAAGTATATATAAAATATATAATATATGGGTTCTTGGAGGACTAATAGTTAGGCCACTGCACTCTCACCGCTGTGGCCTGGGATTGATTCTCAGACCCCTGTGCCGGTCCCAAGCTCAGATAAAATTGGGGAGGGTTGCGTCAGGAAGGGCATCCTGTGTAAAAACTGTGCCAAATCAAATATGCAGACCAGTTATCCACTGTGGCGATCCATAATGGGAGCAGCCGGAAGGAAAATGAAAAATGAATAGACACACACACACACACGCACTGATCAGCCATAATATTAAACAGCTCTGACCTGTCGAATGCATGGACTCCAGTGAGGTGGGGCCTCAATGGATCGGACTTGTTTCCAGCACATCCCACAGATGCTCGATCAGATTGAGATCTGGGGAATTTAGAGGCCAAGTCAACATAAACTGTTTGTCATGTTCCTCAAACCATTCATAAACAATTTTTGAAGTGTGGCAGGGCGCATTATCCTGCTGAAAGAGGCTACTGCCATTAGGGAATACAGGTGCCATGAAGGGGTGTACTTGGTCTGTAACAATGTTTAGGTAGGTGGTACATGTCAAAATAACATCCCCACGAATGACAGGACCCAGGTGTTGCAGCAGAACATTGCCTAGAGCATCACACTGCCTCCACCAGCTTGCCTTCTTCCCATAGTGCATCCTGGTGCCATCTCTTCCCCAGGTTAGCGACACACACTCTCCTGCCGTCCACATGATGTAAAAGAAAACATGATTCGTCAGACCAAGCCACCTTCTTCCATTGTTCCATGGTCCAGTCCTGATGCTCATGTGCTCATTGTAGGTGCTTTTGGCAGTGGCCAGGGGTCAGCATGGGCACTCTGATCGATCTGCGACTACGCAGCCCAATATGCAGCAAGATGCGATGCACAATTGTCTAGTCCCTTGTCACGATTTGCCCCTTGTCAGAGTAGCTCAGATCCTTACGCTTGCCCATTTTTCCTGCTTCCAACACTTCGTGAACTGACTCTTCGCTTGCTGCATAATATATCCCATCCCTTGACAAGTGCCACTGTAAAGAGATAATCGTGTTATTCACTTCACCTGTCAGTGGTTTTAATGTTATGGCTGATTGGTGTATATGTATGGCTAGATGACTGGGTCAGAGAATCTACTAAAAGTGGTCGAAGGAAAGACAACTGGGTCATGGGTACACAAGGCTCACTGATGCACGTGGGGAGCAAAGGCTAGCCTGTCTGGTCCAATCCCACAGAAGAGCTACGTATGGGACTGCGTAGCTGTAGACCCGTCACTGTGTCCATGCTGACCCCGTCCATATCTGAAAGCACCTACAATGGGTACATGAGATCAGATCTGGGCCATGGAGCAATGGAAGAAGGTGGCCTGGTCTGCTGAATCACATCTTCTTTTACATCATGTGGATGGCTGGGTGCATCTGCATCACTTACCTGGGGAACAAATGGCACCAGGATGCACTATGGGAAGAAGGCAACCTGGTGGAGGTAGTGTGATTCTCTGAGCAGTATTCTGCTGGGAAACCTTGGGTCCTAGCATTCATGAGGATGTTACCTGGCATTCATGTGGATGGCACAGCCATGTTGATTTAACGTCTAGGAAGGAACTACCCTAGGTTGACATGTTGAGGAGGTGTTTTGTTTGGCTGTTACTGGTTGGAGGTTGGGAATTACGAATTGCAACAGTATTAGTCCTTGACTTGGTTATCTAACATGAGGATGTGTTTTTGATGGAGACTGCAAATGACTTGTTAATATAAGTAACTCTGGATAAGGCAATCTGTGCAAATTATATGATTTGATTTTGATCATTTGAGGTTTACATTGGTTAGTCTTCTTATGCATTAATTTATACAACACACTTATGAGCACAAGTAGGGCATGTCTTTTTCTGAAAATACGGAATCTTCATGGATACCAGATTTCTTGTGTAAGTTCTCCTGTGAGTGATTTATGAATAAATCTGTTCGTATCCAGCTTGCCCATTGATAGAATGTCCAGAATCTGAACCTTAAGAGTGCAGAACTGATATTTGATTTTTTAATCACAATATTGTATATGCTGTACTCCAGAGATGCATATGAACCACGTAAAACCAGTCCATGCAATTCAAGATGAATAGCAGCCATATTAGATTTTCTTGTTCTCTTCAGCATTTATAAGTATAGAGTAGTGTTCATAAAGAATACTGCATTTTGCTGTAGGAACTGCTGTACCTACAATTGACCGCTAAACTTCCATATAAATGGCTGGTGAAGGTAGCATATTTGCACTGTATAGTCAGGTCCATAAATATTTGGACATTTAGACAGTTCTTTTCAGTCTGAATTTTGTATCCAATAGACATCACCAGACACTGATTTTCTTCCCTGGTTTTGCTCTGCCAGACCTTTATGACAATTGACTTCATTTCCTGCTTATTATATTTACGGATTTGACTGTAAATGTACTGCAAGACAAGGCCTGCTTTGCTGGACTTTTATGATCCAGGATCTGATTATCAGGCTATTGTATAGGAGTAAATCACAATAGGGCATGCTTTTGTAGAAAAGTATTCAACAGTGGGGTAGTATGATGCTGTTGGTTATTTTTTTAATAAAAGCACATCCCAGAAATGTTTTCAGCTGTTTTTTTAAATAGAAATGATAATGTTTTAGAAAGAGTGCTTTAATATAAACTTGTTACTTTAATTATAGCCAGCACTGTTGTCAGACCTGTGATGTAGAAAATTAATTGACACTTTTGGGTTGTTCTGTCTTGTGATTGTGACCAGTCACCAGTGCTGTGGTGTAACCAGAACTACAGTTACTTTTCTGTTATTTGTTCCTCGTCACCTATTGAAAACCCTGGCATAACTGTAAAAGCATTTGCCCTATTGTCTGAGGATCAAGATATTGTATGCCATGTTGTAGCAATGCTGTGGTCATTCAAGAGTGTACAAGCCATGCAGACTGGGAAGTATCACCATATACTCTCCCTGTCAAGCAGAGTGACACTACCCAGTCATGTCTAATGCAAACATTTTGTGTGGAATTTAGATGGAATCTTTGTTTTCTTTGGTGGAAACATATGATTCTGCTTTTAGATTTCTACCATGTTCCTCTGGCTTAAAGTGTATTTGTGGAGTTAATTTTGGAGTGGGAGGGTGCTCTAAATGTTAACCATACCCACCTTATTAAAGATAAAGCATGCTCTGACATGGCGGAACGACTGGAGCTGAGTGCTCAGCAGCAGAGAAACGGTATTGTAGTTGCATTAAAAAGCTGACAGATCATATGGATAGTTACTGAATTGTTGGTAAATGATTTCACACCTATTTCTTTATCATACAAATGTTTTCATTCCATCCAGTTGAGTAGCAGTTTAAAAAGATAACTAGGTGACGAGGCTGAAGCTGGCTTCTTATTCACAAGCATCTTTTCCTGATTTTTTTTTTTTTTTTTCGTTCCACTTTATGCCTAATTCCTATACCATAATCTCTTCATTATGAAAATGTCTCAAAAAATGCATACTTTCAAAATGCTCAATATGAAGCAATTTACTGTAGATTTTATTTTGTCAAATAATGGCCCTGTGGCGTTTCAAACATTTTTTATGTGAGTAAGAATAAAGTATTATTATAATAATGAGATAATGGTGTAGGAATTATGCAGAAAGTGCAGTTTGCTCTATCTGATAATCTCAATGCCATGTTCACAGACCCATTATTAAATTTCATCAAAAGAGTATTTCTACAATACCTTGCATTTATTTTCACATATGTGAGAATGATGAAGCCATGTTGTAAGAAATTGTATGTGATATTGGTGCAATTCATGGGGCCATCACATTTGATCTGTTTAAACTGCTAGTCAGCTGGGTGGAATGAAGACACTTGTATGATAAAAAAATGTTTGAATGCATTCACAAACAATTCAGTAGCTAATCTATCTATCTCTATCTCTCTCTCTCTCTCTCTCTCTCTCTCATATATATATATATATATATATATAAAGTCTACACACCCCTGTTAAAATGCCAGGCTTCTGTGATGTAAAAAAAAAAAGAGACCAAGATAAATCATTTCAGAAATTTTCCCACCTTTAATGTAACCTGTACAACTCAATTGAAAAACAAACTGAAATCTTTTAGGCTGGGCGAGTAAAAATAAAAAACCAAAACAATGTGGTTGCATAAGTGTGCACACCTTTAAACTAATACTTTGTTGAAGCACCTTTTGATTTTATTACAGCACTCAGTCTTTTTGGGTATGAGTCTATCAGCATGGCACATCTTGACTTGCCAATATTCACCCACTCTTCATTGCAGAAACGCTCCAAATCTGTCAGATTGCGAGGGCATCTCCTGTGTCCCGCCTCTTCACATCACCCCACAGATTTTCAATCGGATTAAGGTCTGGGCTCTGGCTGGGCCATTCCAAAAATTTAATCTTCTGGTGAAACAATTCTTTTGTTGATTTGGATGTATGCTTTGGGTTGTTGTCGTGCTGAAAGATGTTCTTCTTCATCTTCAGCTTTCTAGCAGAAGCCTGAAGGTTTTGTGCCAATATTGACTGGTATTTGTAACTGTTCATAATTTCCTCCACCAAACACAAAACAGCCCCAAATCATGATGCTGCCACCACCATGCTTCACTGTGGGTATGGTGGTGTTCTGGTGATGTGCAGTGTTCTTTTTGCGCCAAACATACCTTTTGGAATTATGGCCAAAAACTTCAACCTTGCTTTCATCAGACCATAACCCATTTTCCCACATGCTTTTGGGAGACTTCAAATGTGTTTTTGCAAAATTTAGTCGGGCTTGGATGTTTTTCTTTGTAAGAAAAGGCTTCTGTCTTGCCACCCTACCCCATAGCCCAGACATATGAAGAATATGGGAGATTGTTGTCACATGTACTTCACAGCCAGTACTTGCCAGAAATTCCTGCAGAAATTCTTTTGTAACCTTCTCCTGACTGATACCTTTTAATAATCAGATCCCTCTGATTCTGTGGAAGCTCTCTGTGGACCATGGCTTTTGCTGTAAGATGCGACTAAGAAAATGTCAGGAAAAGCCTACTAGAAAAGCTGAACTTTATTTGGGGTTAATCAGAGGCACTTTAAATTAATGGCAGGTGTGTACTGCCTGCTATTTAACATGAATTTGAATGTGATTGCTTAATCCTGAACACTGCCACATCCCCAGTTATAAGAGGGTGTGCACACTTATGCAACCACATTATTATTATTATTATTATTATTTTTATTTTTACTTGCCCCCCTGGCATTTTAATAGGGGTGTGTAGACTTTTTATATCCTGTGTGTGTGTTCTAAACTCTTTTGATAATGATCTACTGGGCTCTTTTTGTTGATGAATCTTCTGCCACTGTTTTTTTTGGGAATATGTACGTTGCATTATTTTGAAGAAAATTCCGTTTGTTTATACGTGTAGTATATGAGTTTTCCTATTCGGCGTGATGACGTTTATTGTCCCTGACAACCTCTGTAGTCCCATTTAGGCAAAAACTGCATCAGAAAACTTCACAAATAGAAAAAGAATGAAGCCAAATGTGTGAATCAGAACTAATCATTTTGAAAAATAAATTTTGATTTGATTCTCATTACTTGCTTTGGCAAAAAAAAAAAAAAAAAAAAAAAAATATATATATATATATATATATATATTACTTTTTGATAATTAATTTATTAATCTATTAATTAATTGAGATTATTAAGTAATCTTTTTCCATCACCTTTGCTATTTACCACACTGAATATAGATACATTTTTCTACTAAATTGATGCTTTAGGGTCTTTGTTGCAGTACTAGTGGTATACGTAGATTATGCATTGTTATGGGGTAGGGGGCACACAGTCTCTGCAGTGTAGAGTTAGTTGTCACACATCACAACATTAAGTTGCCCAGAAAGATTGGGCAGATTAATATTTCTAACTAAAAACCTGTGGCAGCGAATAACAAGATTAGTTTTTGTTTACAAGCTCGGTTTATTTAATTTTTAATTAATTCTCAGCATTCTTCTTTCATGATTTTGCATGAATGAGGTTTTAGACCATAGATATAGCAGCCATTGGTGCTGCATTGGGCTAAAACTGGCACATTCAGATCCCTCCCTCTTGGTGGCAGTGAATTTCCAGACTGTCCTTGTTGATTTTAATTTAAATAAAAATGTTCACATTTTGTGAAAATGCTGTCAAACTTAATAAGGGACTTTAGGCAAGCGATGTTAATCTCAGTTGGCAGCTGGTTTTAATTGCTGTATGTTCTGACTCTTTATGTAGCACTTTGAGATTTTCTTTAAAATGTAAAGTGCTTTATTAATAAAATGTATTACTATTATTATGAGGCAAGCTGGTTAAGTATGTTTATAGTTTATTACTGTGTAATACTGTTTCACTTCTCTTTAACGTCTCCTCACTTCTTATATATTTTTCATATTTGCTAGGTCATGGGAGCTTCAGTAAGATTGGTTTTGCTGTTGGATTTGCAACTGAACCATTGATTTAGTGTTGTCATTGTTCTATTATGCCATAACTGTTACATTATACAGCCACTGGAAGGCACTGTTCAAATTTAAGCAGTGTTCCTTGATTTTGATTTGTTAGTTGGTATCACATGATTTAGAGTTAGAGGTCAATGCAGCCATCACATTTTGTGATTTGGACATCATTGTTTCTGAGTAGAATTTTGCATGTTATATTTTTGTCACAAAGAATATTTCTTGAGGTATTTTTCTTAACTTTGTAAAATTAGTCGTATGGGTTGTTTATCCTAATTCTGTGTGGATATTGCTGTATACGTGAGTTGTACATGTGCCATGTAAACCTACTGATATACTCAATAAGAATCTGTAATTATTGTTTGCAGTTTCATAAGATTATGACAATCTGGATTAAGTACATACTAAAGACACAGGAACACTTTCAGTTCAGCTTATTTTGTTCTCATCTATTTAACTAGTTGAGTTTTCTCCCTTTGCTCTCAAAATAGCCTCAATTCTTGGCATGGATTGACATCATTGTATCACGCAATTCCTGCAGATTTTTCAGGTGCATTTTCATGCTGCAAATCTCCTGTTCTGCCACATGCCAAACCCAGTTTGAGACAGCTTTCGCTTTGTGACATGGTACATTACCATGCTGGAAGTAGCCATTAGAAGATGATTAGATGTTCTGTGCATTTTAAGATTCTTTTCTGCACACCAAAGTTGTACAGAGTGTTTATCTATGTTACTGTAGCCTTTCTGTCAGCTTGAACCAGTCTGGCCATTCTTCTGACTTCATCAACAAGGTGTTTCTGTCTGCAGAACTGCTACTCCCTGGATGTTTTTTCTTTATTGCACCATTCTGAGTAAACTCTAGAGCAGACCTGGGCATTTCATGGCCCGCGGGCCGCATGCGGCCCTCGTAAGGTTAATAGGAAATTCTACAAAATAAACATTTTTTTTTAGTTTACCTCATGCATGGATTGAATGTGCATTGCTTTTATTTTGAAGTTGTATTTTTATTTACATCGCGTACAGGTATGTAAGGCAATGCGTGACTGAATTGACGTTGTCGCAAGCAGGTCGCAGGTCACAAGACGACTTTAGCCCCCAAAATTTCCACTAAAAGAAGAAAGGTAGATGCCGAATGCAGGGCTTTCAACAAAACATGGACTGCTAAGTATTTATTTACTGAAGTCAGAGGTAAAGTGGTGTGTTGGGTTTGCGGAGACCAGATTGCCGTGTTCAAGGATTACAATTTGAGTCGGCATTATGAGACAAAACATGCGGACAAATATAAAAACTTGACTGATGCTGAAATGGCGAAGATTACAAAAGCAGCAAGGGTTTTTTACCAAGCTTCAAACATCCAGGAATGCAGCAACCAAGACCAGCTTTGTGATATCCCACAAAATCGCTAAAAACAGTAAGTCATTCTCGGAGGGGGAGTTTGTCAAAGAGTGCTTGGTGGACTGTGCAGAAGTAAAAAATGAAAATGTCCTGGAAAAAAAAAGAAGCATTTGAGCAAGTCCTGCAAAAGAGACTAGATTTCTCTCACTGAACAAGAAAAAAAGAACTGAAATGAGGTGATTAAAATACAAATTTTGGCAATATTATTATAATATGATGTACCTTGCTTAATATTTGGAGTAGAAATAGTAGAAACAGTATTATTATATGTTATATTATGTTATAAGAGAGCTAAGAACCTCTTTCCTACAATATGTGAAACTCAAAATGCGTTTTGGGGTGAATGTGACTGAAAATGATCATTTATATAATGAATTACAAATGGTACAAACGTTCACATTTTGTTAACCATTGTTTTGGGAAATTTTATTGAGTAAATGTCATTTTTTTCTAAGAAACCTCTCTTTTTCATTGCTCAATCATAACATATACTCTTACTAGTCTTACCAACTTGTCAAAAAATGCTATTTACTGCTTTTTATAAAGAAATACAATTAATATTATGTAGAATTTAGTTCAGCCTTTTGTTCTGGCCCTCTATAATATTTTCTGGTTCTCATGTGGCCCCGTGGAAAAAATAATTGCCCACCCTTGCTCTAGAGCAGGGGTCTCAAACTCAGCTGGGCTGGGGGCCATTGCTGTGACTGACATCTCATAGGAGGGCCATTTTAACATTCAAGCACAACAAGAAAGCTTGAGACTCCTGCTCTAGAGACTGTTGTACATGAAAATCCTAGGAGAACAGCAGTTATAGAAATACTCAAACCAGCCCATCTGGCACCAACATTCATGCCACAGTAAAAATCACTGATCACATTTTTCCCCATTCTGATTGTTGATGTAAACATTACCTGAAGCTGCTGGCTTGTATCTGCATGATTTTATGCATTGCACTGCTGCCACATGATTGGCTGATTAGATAATTGTAGGAATGTACAGGTATAGGTGTACAGGTGATCCCAATAAAGTGCTCACTGAGTGTACATATAATGATTACCAATAAATATTGAAATCATATGAGATGGAAAAAAATAAGATTACTGGCCATGATTTTTTTCCCCCTCATTTATTGTGACTTATTGTGATCACTGACAAACATGAAGTGCAGCACAAAATGCTGAAGCTCTAATGCTTTACTATAATAATACATAACATGACTTTAAATGCTAGCTTTATGTATCTTCAAGGGCATGTAAAGTCCATTGAGACATGCTTATTATTTAGGATTTTATCAATAACTTCTGATTGATAAAATCTAATCACACCTAACTTTACACTCCACAGGAGAGAGTCCGAACTTACATGAACAGGGTAAAGGAGATCACGGATAAGAGAAAAGCAGCTCGTCTGGCCAAAGACACAGCATCTCGGTTTGTCAGGAATGCACTGTGGGTTGGAGAGGACACCAAAGCCAAAGACAGCATGTTGCAGCACAGCAAGCCAAACAAAGGAAACTGAGTTGAGGAGCAGCTCAAACCTCTGGGACTGTACTATACACATGCACACAATATGCCTTCATCATTGATGTGCTTTCTCTCATCATTGTGCTGTTTCTTCTTTTAGGCCTGCCTGGTAGCAGATTGAGGTTTGGTACTGTTTGAATGTAATTTTGTTGACTGACATGTATTTATGATGAGGTTTGGGAAGTAAATATTTACACATGGCCTACATAAAGTTGTAATGTTTATATGAGAGATATACAGCCGGGTCCATAAGAATTTGGACAGTGACAGTTTTCGTATTTTTGCCTCTGTACACCACCACAATGAATTTGAAATGAAGCAATCAAGATGTGATTGAAGTGTAGACTTTCAGCTTTAATTCAAGGGTTTTAACAAAAATATTGCATTAACTGTTTAGAAATTAGTCATTTACAGAGCATCTCCATTTTCACAGACTTAAAAGTAATTGGACAATTGACCGATGAGAAGTTTCATGGCCAGACTTGGCCCGTTTCCTCATTATTTCATGATAAATTAAGGAGATAAAAGGTCTGAAGTTAATTCCAAACGTTGAATTTGGATTTGGTCGCTCATGGGAACTCTCAATATGTGGTCCAGAGAAGTGTCAATGCAAGTGAAAGATGCCATCATTAGGCTGAAAAATCAAAACAGACCTATCAGAGAGAGAGAGAGAGAGAGAGAGAGAGAGCAGAAACCTTATGGGATGTCAGTCCATGGCAGGACACCATGCACACAGACATTTGCACGCTCACTCACTCACCTACCAGCAAGTTTTTGGGAAGTAGGATGAAACTGGAGAGATGATGACACTCCACATAGATAGTAACCTGAGCTCGGGATCAAACCAGGGACTGTGGAGCAGTGAAGATGCTCCTGGGTGCTGCTCAAAGTAAAATCAGTCGCTAACATTTATGTTTTTAAAATAACTAAAATATGGAAGATTTAATCGTCTATTTTAGCCTCTTAAAAGTGGGTAAAAAATACTAAAATACACTAAAATGAGCTTTGAATGGCTTTCCAGTGCCCTTGGTGTGGTTAAGCATTAGAGAGAGACAATGTGTGCCAAAAATAACAGAATGTAGCAAAAATACATTTTATTCAAGCTTTGACCTAAAATACAGAAAATGCTATTTTGAACAATATGTTTTATTCAGTTTAGGACATTGGCTAGTTGTTCAACAAATGACTCATTTTAAATGTGCAAATCTTTGCTAATTTGGATATTAAAGTCTGTTAAGAAAAATTCGGCCAGAAACGTTTTTATTTTTATTTTTTTTTAGACATATTTTTCTAAGAGCTGCCTTAAATAAACTCTCAGCTAGTGTGAACATGATGCATGAAAGGATTAAAGCCTATTTTGTCAGAAATATCACAAAGAAGTTTGCTGACTTGCATCACTAAGCTTGTTGCAAAAAAACAAACATTCCCTTGACTGCAGCATGAGTTGTCTTTTCACAATAACTGTGGACACTCAAGATGTCTTTCATTGTGCATGACAAAGTACTAGGCCCATTGATGCCCTTGAAGCCTTTTTTGTGATCATATGTGCATATATGTAAAAAATTAGCACACTAACTTGGCCTTTCCCTAAATACCTGGTTAAACAAACTCACTTGTACCCAAACCATACATGCAGAAAGTTCATTCACTTTTATTCAAGTGTATTTTCCTTTTTGCGGTTTGCTGGGTGCAACTCTTCGGAAGTAGTTGTAATCTGTTGTGATGGCATTTTGGTTAATCTGGGGTAGGCCAACAGTAGGCAGTGCTCTGTATGTATTTTCTAATTTTTTTCCAAATAATATTTTTTTTTGTTTATATGTGACATTTAATGCAGTGGTAAATTCTTTGAAAGGCAGTAGAGATGTGGAAGGTGCCTGGAAAACTGGGGTGGGGGGGGGGGGTGTCTGTGGAACTAATTAAAACATACTGGAGGAGAGGTTCATAATTGCTATTGTTGGCAATGCCTTAGGGTTTAATTAAACAGACTCCTGTCTTATCATTTGGGATATTGCATTTGTTTTAAAGCCCTTTAGCAAGACTGAACAAAAGAAATTCAAAATGTGGACAAGAAGGTCAGTCAACATGTTTTGTGATGAGGAATTTGTCAGCCTTCATAGAGGAAGTGGAAATGACTGAATATGAGGGGGGACCATTTTGCAGCTGTATTGGAACAAAGCAATTATATTGGTTGTTTGTCAAACCAAACAAAAACTAGAAAAAACAATTCCTCTGCCTTAGGACCTCATCTCCCTTGGTACAATTTTTGTGCATAATGCTGACATTGATGGGTTTAAGTCTTTATGTAGAAAAAAATTTTCTAGTGCAGTTTTTCAACTTGAAAATTTAGACGGTTGACAAAGAAAATTTTTTGGCTCTGTTATGCTTTGGAGGGCATTTTCTTTAATTTGCTGACATAATTTGGTCACAGCAAATGAGTGCAAAGTTATTCTGACTGATCAACTTTATCCTACGATAAATGTTTTTATCCTGATGGGAGTAATTCCTGCAAAGGCTCACTGAATGGTTTCATGTCATCAGATCTCAACTCAAACACCTATGGGAGATAGGAGAAATGTTAGAAAGTGCTTTTCACTACCATCAAAACACCAGTTGAGGGAATATCTTCTGGAAAAATGGTGTTCATTTCTCTAGTACAGGCTCTTCAACTTGTAGAATCTTTTGCCAAGACACAATTCTGGACACTCATGTTGCCCAACACGTTACTAAGCCATTTTATGTTGGTTTTTCCTTTTGTTGCACATCTGTAAATTTAGCTGAACTCATGTTAAAACCACACATTCATCTATCTTATTGTTTTTGGTGCATATCAATACCAATAAAGGTCTTTAGTCATTAACTCTATCTCCTGCCCTATTTTGAGAGTCCACAAATTTGTAGTCATGTCTAAACACTGGATGAGGGACGTCTGGGAGGGTTTTCCTGCATTCTGTCTATCTTTATACACTTTGCTTCAGCTGGTCCATTTCTTTTTTGTTCTCTGGAGGTCTTAGAAGAAAATTACACCATACAAAAAGCATGCAAGTAAGTGTCACACTTGCTTTTTAAATGTTTATGAAAGTATCACAGTAATATCCTTGCAGTGTCAACTAGCTTTACTTGTTTATATTTTTTTTAATATAAACATCACTGTTTTACAGGCTGCCTTTAACCCTAACATAAAACAATACTCAGGATATGTATTGAAACGTCAGTTCAAGACTTGTTTGAAAATTTTGGTAGCTGCTAAACTTTTCTGAATCCCCCTTTGCAGGGCCCATTTCCATCGGAAGTGAGGTAAGATGTGATGGATTTGGCTCTGTTCATAATTTCTAAGACACTGGTTTATTCAGCAGTGTTAAGCAGATGGGAGTGCAGCTATCAGGACATATTTTTCCCCAGGAATGGTCCTGTCTCTAAATTGAAGCCCAAATTCTCCCAAAGGACAACCTACGGTTTTAAGACGCGTCTGTGCACACATCAGGAAGAGCTGGCCTCGAGCTGTAGCACCTGTCTACAGTCATTTCCCTCTGTGCTATAGACACCAAATATGTTGGTTTTGGGAATTGGGCAAGTGACCAGCTTTCTTAGTATCACCATTATCCCCAAACAATTGCTCAATTGCAAACAATTGCCCATCATGTACAGTCAGATCCCGACATATTTGGACAATGATGGAGTTTTTGTGATTTTGCCTTTATACACCACCACAATGCTTTTGAAATAAAACAATCAAGATGTGATCGAAGTGTAGACTTTCAGCTTTATTTTAAGAGGTTCCACAAAAATATGCCATTTA
>CM074918.1:22356728-22371731 GCA_037576815.1 Pangasius larnaudii | reverse complement strand
AAACTACGCTACTCTCACTCTCACTAACCCTCTCTAGAGTCTGGATGCGCACCTCTAATGCTGCAATCTTCTCCGTCTAGAGAGCTAACTAGCATGCATTTATCAAAAATACGACGGAGGAAGAGTGACTAAACATCCTGCACTCAACACACTGAACAAGCTGAATGTTAAACATGTTGTTTAACGCACCTTAGTCGGAGATTTGTTGATATTGTAGACGGCGTGGATCTGGTGTGGATGGCCTCCGTTCGCTGTCTTAACAAAATAGAAAATAGAAAAATGAAAAATACGTGAAAAATACAACAGATGAAAACGATAGCGCAAAATTATTGATTTAAAAAAATCAAGAGAAACAGTATAGTTAAGACGCCGATGCACGCAAGAAACTCCCTGCAAAACAATTCGAAAACAGGAGATGTGGTTTGTGCTGTGCATTGCTGTGCAGTCGTGAGTCAGCAGAGTGAACAGCAGCGGGCTAAGTATGCAGCCCTGAGGGGCTCCAGTGCTCAGTGTGGAGGTGCTGGAGATGCTGTTTCCGATCCGGACTGACTGAGGTCTCCCAGTCAGGAAATCCAGGATCCAATTACAGAGAGAGGTGTTCAAACGCAGTAGGCTCAGCTTCTCGATCAGGTGCTGAGGAATGATTGTGTTGAATGCTGAACTGAAGTCTATGAACAGCATTCAAACGTATGAGTCCTTGTTGTCCAAGTGGGTGAGAGCCAGATGGAGAGTAACGGTGATGGCATTGTCTGTTGAAAGGTTAGGACGATACGCAAACTGCAGTGGGTCCAGTGAGTGTGGAAGGTGGGATTCGATGTGCCTCATGACAAGCCTCTCGAAGTACTTCATGAGTGCAACAGGATGGTAGTCATTGAGGAAGGAGACTGAAGATTTCTTAGGCACTGGGATGATGGTCGTTGTCTTGAAGCATGTGGGAACAATGGCGCTGCTCAGGGAGATGTTGAAGATGTCAGTAAAGACATCTGCTAGCTGTTCTGCACATTCCCTGAGCACCCGGCCAGGGATGTTGACTTCTGTGGGTTGACTCTGCGTAGAGTGTTCCTCACTTCATCTGTGGTTAGACAGATCACCTGGTCATCGGTAGGAGGTGTGGTCTTCCTTGCCGTCACATTGTTCTGTGCTTCAAACCGGGCGTAGAAGTCATTCAGCACATCTGGGAGGGAGGTGTCACTGTCACAAGCAGGTGATGTTGTAGACTTTCCCCTACAGAAACTACACAGCTCTTCCTCTCACTAACCCTCTCTACAGTCTGGATGCGCACCTCTAATGCTGCAATATTCTCCGTCTAGAGAGCTAACTAGCATGCATTTATCACAAATAAAGCTATTACTATAACGAAGGAGGAAGAATAACTAAACATCCTTCACTCAACACACTGAGCAAGCTGAATATTTGGCATGCTGTTTAATGTACTTTATTCGAAGATTAGTTGATATTATTTTAGATGGTGTGGATCTGGCATGGCTGGCCTCTGCTCGCTGTCTTGAAAAGCAAAAGCATTCTTCAAAAAAATGAAAATACCGCAGAAAGGAAAGTGAACAATATAGCAGATGAAAACAATAATGCAGAATTATTGGCAAAAAAGAAACAGTATAGTTTAAACGTCGACGCAGGCAAGAAACTCCTGGCAAAGGATTCGAAACCTTACAGAACACTTCCAGGTCGTGTCTGCAAGCCAAAATGTACAGTGTTCCTGTGACATACACAGGAACACTGTACATTTTGGCTTGCAGACACGTTGATTGGTTGGCTTGGTTGGCTCGGTTGATCAGAAGGCGCTAATCCTGGTTGCGAAAGATGTGGCTATGGTGTGGTGCAGGGTGAGCCGTGATGGATCGGGCTCTGAAACAGGAAGGATGTGACGTCAGTTCCTTCTGTACGTTTTTCCATTACACTGGATAGTGTATGTGCGTAGTTTTTGTTCACCTCCTTCATTGTGCCAAGGTGCTCATATGCCTTGGGTCCCTGGTTTGTTTCTGAGCTCGGGCGACTGTCTGGGAGTTTTGTAGGTTCTATCCATTTCCATATGTCTCTAGTTTCTCCAGTTTCTTCCCACAAACCTGCCACTGAGTGAATAGGCTAAGTTGGCCCTACATGTGAATGAGTGTGGGAATGTGTGTGTGCATTGTGTACTGGCTATGGTGTATTGTGCAACGGAATAGGCTCTAGATCCACTGTAACTCTGATCAGGATAAAGTGGATTAAGGATTAAGGGCTTGTTGACTCCATAAAAAGAAGCAGCAAAGAGGAGTAATTATTCTTGTATGTTGTTTTAATTTGTTTCCTAAATTTATGAATCCTGTTGCAGGAGTGCCCTAGGCATTGCACATTTTAGTGTTCTAACATGATTATTATCTACTTAACAAGTATAATTACTCCTAGACCTTGATTGAAAAAACACTAGTGTAAAAGAAGTTATGCTTTTGTTATTTAGGCTAGCTAATAAGATAACCCTAACACAGTGGCAAGCTCTATCCTGACAGAAGTTTATATTAAATTATCACAATGCTAAACACAAGGTGTAAACAGCGTGCACCTCAGGGTGGACATCAAGATTATGTTGCAGCAGTTGAAGGTGAAATGTTAAAATAAAATTCTAGTTTAATTTAACTTGTAATGGGTTAAAAGCTGCTGTGAGCAATTTTTAAAATCATACCACGGTGTCAGGAATGCCATGACGAGCAAAATGAGTTTCAGTTTGTTTATCACAGTGTTTGAACTGGTGTCTGGCAAATAGTCAACTTCCCAAAAGTTTGAGAGATAGCCACTGTGACTAGGTATGCTCTACTACTGAATGAGAAGACATCTGTGCCCACTTTTGCCCACAGTCACAGAAGAATCTCATGGGGAAACATTTTCTCTTTTTGCTGTCGTGCGTCCACGGTTCTGCATACATGCCTATGTACAGTCTCAATGCTGCAGACATCCCTGGCCAATATACACAGTTTCTTGCTCTTTGTAGACAGCTTTCAGTGCCAAAGTGTGATACATTAATTTTTGCATAATTGTCTCATAATAGTCTCAGGCTTGTTGGTATCATTGCTTTCTCTCCTCCGAATGTTGCACACTAAGTTCCTCCTTCACAGAGAAAAATGGTCTCACCTCCTCTTTTCCTGTGTTTTCTGATCTGGTCATCCTTGTAATATCACGTTTCAGTGACTGGAGTGTTTCGTCGTTGTCTGTTTCTGCTTGGATTTTCTGCAGTGTTTCTTCAGGAATAGTATCTGTTTCCACAGATCCTTCTACAGTACATTCTGGTAAGTATGCTCTGGTAAGTGTCTGCTATGTGCATCAGTTGTGCTGGAACGTATGTATATGACATTGATGTCATATTTTTGTAGCCTCAGAAGCATCCTCTGCTGTCCTTTGAGTGTACTGACTAGTGTTTTTTGAGTTTCAAAGGGTTTGTAGTCAGATTGTACTTCTACCTTTCTACCATATGTGAACTGGTGAAATTTCTCCACTCCAAAAAGGATTGCAAGGCACTCTTTTTCTATGTGGGCGTACCCTCTTTTTCTATTTGGGCGTTCTGTTGGTGTGAGTGCACTGCTGCCATAGGCTACTGGTCGTCCTGCCTGCAAGAATGCTGCTCCCAGCCCTGTATCAGATGAGTCACACTGAAGAACCAAATTTTCCTCTGGGTTCTAATATTTCAGAACAGGAGCTGAAGCAATTGTATGTTTCAGTTTTTTGTATGCCTCTTCCTGTAGGTCTGTCCACTCCCATATCGCATCATTGTGTTTCAACTGTCTCAAAGCACACAACTGTCTGAGAAATGTGCATAGAATTTGGAAAGGTAGTTTCTTATGGGTCTTATGGGAAACGCTTCACATCCATTGGTCTGGGCATTTCCAGAATGGCCCTACTTTTCTCCAGGTCAGTTTTTCATCTATTTCCAATGTATGGTACCTCCTTTTTGTCTAATTTGAGTTTGTCCAAGTCAGCTTTGCTGTTTGCACAGGTCCAGCAGTTGTCTCAACTTTGTATTGTGGTCCTTTATAGCTGCATCATCATTGTTGCCTTCACTAATGAACAGTATATCATCTGCAATTATGCGTACACCTGGCAGTCCCTCCAGTGATTGAGTCAGCCTGTGTTGGAATACCTCTGGAGATGGACAGATTCCCATTCGAATATGTACCTGCTGAATGGGGTTGCAAACGTTGTCAGGTAGGTTGACACTTCTGTAAGCTTCATGTGCCAGAACCCATTCTTCATGTCACATACTGTAAATACTCTAGCTTTCGCCAAGTCAGGTAGTACATCGTCTATCATAGGCAAAGGGAAGTGCTGTCGTCTTTATTCAGTGGCCTTGGGTCAATGCAGATTCTTAATTTGCCGGATGGTTTTCTCACAACTACCATGTTACTTATCTGCTAAGGGCTCTGTTCTACTCATGCTATGATGCCTCTTTCCTCTAGGCTCCTCAGCTCATCAATGTTACTGGGACCGGTTCTGGTCAATGTTACTGGTTTTACTTCACGGTCTATTTCATTTTGGTAAGTCCCTTCCAGACAGTCATCTCCTTCAAATACACTTTGCATTCCAGTTGAGTGTTCTTTTTCCCCACATTTCTGTGTGTTTCTGTAGTAACAATATCATCAATGGCCATGATATTTTCATGATGAATTCTCACAAGATCCATTGCTTGTTCTGCTTTGTTCCCTAATAATGGCATTGAAGAGCTTTCCTCCACCACCATAAATACCAAACAGTATAACTTTCTGTTTCTTGGATTTCTTATGTTTACCCTGCATTTCCCTAATGGCTTCAGGGTGCTCTTGTTGTACTTCACTACGATCTGTTCTGGCTTTTCCAGTGCTGTGTCCGGGTTCAGCAATTGGACGGAGATGACATTTCAGCTGGCCTCACAGTCTAATTGCATTTTAATTTGTTTGTCTCCAATCAGCATATTTGCTGTTTTTGTTGTGTGCTTGTATCGTTGAGACTCAGTATTTCTTGGAAGTGTTCCTCTTCCATCTCTGTCAGACTATGAACTCCTTTCCTTTGTGTCTGCTTTGGTTTACATCTGGTTGCAAAATGGTTCTGCCTGCCACATTTCCTGCATTGCTTTCCATATCCTGGACAGCTCAGTTTTTTACATTCATGCATTTTTCCACAGAATTTACATTTAGTGTTTGGCACTGTGAGCTTGTTTGGTTTTCTGAGTTGTGTGCACCTCTTCAATTTTCTGTCCTTTGATTGTCATGACATTTTCTTTTGAAAATTCTGATGCTTTACATATCCAATTGCACTTCTCCAATGTCAAATCCGTTTCTCTTAACAAATGCTCTCTCACTTTGTGTTCTGTATACTGCACACGAATCTGTCTCTAATCAGAGAGTCCTTTGCTGCTCCGGAATTGCATGTCTCTGCCAGCACACTTAAATCAGTGACCTGCATTCTGATTTCTGGAAAAGAATTTGTACCTCTCGACAGTTTCATTTGGTACTGGATTGCAGTGGTTACTGAATGCATTCAACAGCCATACGAGCGTGAGCTTCTGATCAGCAGGCAATGTAGCACACAGCCATACTTGCTCAGTTCTCTCCCTGTTTCTCATATTAAGTACTGGAAAACCTTTACCTTTGTTTCTCATCTGCGTCTGTGAGTGTGAACCCTTACACAATGGGTTCTATAATGGTGCAGAAACCTGGGATCCTGGAAGACTTAGATTCTGCCATGGGACCCTCCCCACTTGCCAAGATCATAGTCCCTCACGAGTCTTCACCAATCCCGACACCAAGTGCTTCTCAACCTGCACAATGAACAACAGCTGAGCTTCGAAACCCTATCACAAGAGCCGGCAGGCAGGAGCAAATCATGAAACAGATCATGGCGCTGGTGGTACCGGATCAATTTGTCACTTGACTCCCAATAGTAATGGCAGAGTGGGTCCAATGCCTCTAGCCTCTGTCCAGCTGGCAGTGGATCACTAATTTCTCTCTCTGTCTCTCTCTCTTTCTCCTCTCCCTTCTTATCCCCCAGTTCCAGCTCCCCAGAACCATGGTGCACGGGCCCCCAAAACTGACACCTTGGACTTGGTTTCCACTAGCTTTTCCTTCCCTGCCTCTCTAACATCTCCCCATGGTCTGTCTCTCTCCTCTCAGGGGGAACATCCTGTACCTATCAGAGCTGAGCGAAAGCCCGAGCAGGTTTGTTGGAGCTACAGGGAATCTGGTATTTCCAAGATCAGTGTTCCCTCATGGAGGTGGGAACTCTGATAGGAATTCATAACTGATCAAGCAGTAACTTATTGCTTACAGGCTTTGGGAAGGTGAGGTGTGTACATGAGGAGATTCACAAATATACACATTAAGGAATTTCATTTAATGAAATTTCTACACGAATAGTTGGGAATTAAAGTGATTTGCACCAGTATTTACCATCCACAAATGGATGACCTGGTCAAGCAGTTTAAGCCTTAAAATTATGATTCGTATGTTTGTTTACAAAGATGCTTGGAATTGGGATAAGTGGCTTGAACCCCTGTTGTTTGCAGTGCTCCTCAGTGCTTTCTCCATTTAAATCGTTAAGATTGCCTAATACTGGAGAATTTGTGTCAGCCCCAAGAACGGTCACACAGACCTCATAGAACACCACACTGAGACTCCCCCAGGGATAGTGGTGTGCAACCACTCTTATCGTTTACTCAAACACAAGAAATATGTAGTTCAGGATAAACTCAAGGCTATGCTCAATATAGAAGTAATACAGGAGTCCCACAGTACCTGGAGCAGCCGTGTGGTTTTGTTGGCCAAGGTAGACGGGTCGGTTTGGTTCTGTGTGGACTATAGAAAAGTCAATGTGGTGTCTAAATTTGACGCATACCCTATGCCACCCAGTGATGACCTGCTTGATTGGTTAGGCGCAGCTCACTTTTATTTGACATTGGTCTATTTAACTAAGAGGTATTGGCAGATTCCCTTGACTCCAATCTCCAGAAGAAAAAAACTGTAATTTCCACTCCATTTGGGTTACACCAATTTAGCATCCTTCCATTTGGTTTGTTTGGGGCCCCAGCAATGTTTCAACCTCTCATGGACAGACTACTCTGCCCACACATTATATATACCACTACATATTTAAATTACATCATTTACAGTAATGATTGGCAGCAGCATTTACAATATCTGAGAGCTGTCCTGAGATCCTTGAGATAGGCAGGACTTACAGAAAATCCAAAAAAAATGTACAATTGGGCAGGTGGAAGTATGGTATATGGGCTTCAACTTGGGCCATTGGCAGGTGGGTCCCCAGATTTCTGTAGCAAATCCTCACGACAGAAGTCCAAACAGAAAGGTGAAAATTGGTGTAATCCAAATGGAGTGGAAAAGGCCATTTTTTAAATCTGGGTAATCATACCCCAGTGTCGAATAAAAGCGAGCCGCACCTACCAGATTAAGCAGGTCATCAATGTGTAGCAAGTGACAATACCTTGTAAGCCTGGTGAGTAAGGGTGTGGAGGAAGACTTGGGAGGCTGGCCAAATCAGAACAGAGGGTAAAGGGGTGCCCCTGTAGGTAGTACCAGAGGGTGAGGACACACCTTTTCTGTGCTGTACTTACTCTCTCTTATGTGGGCAGTGGTAGCTCAGTGGTTAAGATATTGGACTACTGATTGGAAGTTTGTTCAAATTCCAGCACCCCCAAGCTGCCCCTGTTGGGCCCTTGAGCAAGGCCCTTAACCATCAACTGCTCAGATGTATGAATGAGATAAATGTAAGTCACTCTGGATAAGGGCTTCTGCCAAATGCTGTAAATTGATTAGGCAGCAGTGATTGCAGCCTAGCCAAGACTCAAGACCAAAAAAGGGGGTGAGGCAGTTTCTGGGGTAGGCTGGCTATTTTCATAGGCTTGTACCTAATTTTTAGGATGCCACCAGCCTGCTGACTGACCTCACTAAAAACGGAGCTCCAGATCTAGTCCAGTGGACAGAGCCATGCGAGTAGGCTTTTTGCCAGGCAAAGACAGTTTTGTGTGGGGGCCCACTGTTGCATTCTCCTGACTTTTTTTCTCCCTTTTGTACTACAGAATGACATATTGGACAGAAAGTTGGGGCCGGTGTTTCCCAGGTTCCCTTTTCCCTCTGTTCCAATTTGGCCTGCCTCCCACATCTTCCTCTGCACCCTTACACACTGAGTTTACAAGGTATTGTTAGCTGCCACGCATTGATGACCTGATCGATTGGGTAGGTGTGGCTTGCTGTTATTCCACATCGGGTTACTTAACCAGGGGGTACTGGCATATGCCCTTGACTCCATAGCTTTTTCCACTCTGTTTGGATTCAACCGATTTGTCACCCTTCTATTTGGACTTCCATAGAGAGGATTTGCTACAGAAATTGAATTACAGGTTTCATCTGTGTAGCAAGCTAATTAGCACACAAATGCCCTGTTCATAGAGTCTATAGAGTCTAAACTATTATAATGTGAAACTATTTTTATGCTTTCCAGTTGAAGAGCTACAAACCTGTGATGCATCACTGCATACCCAGTCTGGCAGAACATAGTAGCTATCTTCATCTTTAATTCTGACATGAAGTACACGTTATTGAACAGGCTGTTACAGAATACTAGTTGGGATCATCTCATACAGTGTATCAAGTAACAGTTGTAAAAGACAATTGTTAATGGTGAAATCACACAGTGTAAAACTAGCTTAAGACTTAATGAATAGTGAAAGTATCTGCTTTTTATAGTGTCTGGTGACGAAGTGGAAATAACCATAGAGGAAGCAGTTCAAAACTTGGGTGAGGGTGCTGTCTGGCATGGGAATGTCCAATCTAGCTGTTAGAGTTTGCATGAACAGTTCAGTTAATTCTGAGATTTTATTATTGCCTATGCTTCATGCTTTCTGCTGCTGTCAGTATATTAGATTAATTCTAATTTATTGTGCAAAAAAAGATCACATTATTTTGATTCAAGAGTTATTTGAAGCCTGACAGTCAGTAATGTGGGTGAAACCATTATTGTAAAACTGGGAAATTTGCAGTGGTCACAGGATTAAAATGATTATGATAACTAGGCTATTTCTTGTTTGTGACAATCACCCTTAAAATAGTCACAACAGATTAAATTTTTATTTCAATCTTTGCCTACTTTTTATTTGTACCTTATTAATCTAAAATGTGTGTGCTCTTCACCCTCCTGCCTCCTCACCCTCCTGCCATCTGGCAAATGGCACTGAAGCATTTGGGCCCTCACGGCCAGACTTTCTTCCCCCAAGCCATCAGACTCCTCAACACTCAGAGAATGGACTGAAATCACACACACACACACACACACACACACACACACACACACACTCAACTGAAAATCACCCCATCCTCCTTGCAATTTTTGCACATCTCCGTATTCAATTTCTGCTGCTACAAATATTTATTATATACTGTATATAATCTTTATACTCTCTCGGCTGCTACTCCTTATGCTTAAATTTACAGCAACTTACATTGTTACTCTTACTGCCATCTGATTCACTTTAGAACTGCTTACTAGTCAGCGTTGCACTGTAACTTACTGTGCCCATTGTCTTGTTTTAGAAGTTTTGTACTGTCTTGTGTTGTTTGCACATTTTTGCACTGTGCCCTTTATGTAAATATATGTAGTCTCCTGAAGTTCTGTGTTTGGTACTGGAGGAACATTGTTTCGTTTCACTGTGTACTAACTAGCTGTATATGGTTGAAATGACAGTAAAAGCCACTTGACTTAACTTTTTTAATTTGGACACTTTTGTAATTTGTAATTCAAAAACTAAAATGTGATATAATAAATACAGAAGATTTTTCTGGCAAATGATGTGAACAAAGCCTACTCCAAACATGTTTTGAATGCATTCATATGTATTCATGTTCCATAAGTTAATGTTTCATTCATTAATATTGTGCATTTGCTGCAGGTACATCAGTGCCAACCATCAATGCCAACCATTTTACTAGTTGCAACAACTGCTGCAGCTCAAATAACTCAAAGAACAAAATAGGCTCCTGAAAGAGGAGCAAAATATTCTTCAAAAACCAAGACAGCCAGATAGATAAATGCATTCACAGCACTCTCTCTCTACAAAAAAAAAAAACAAAAAAAAAAAACAAAACAAGCAGAACATAAATAATTTGTTCTGGCTTTTAATATGAATGTGCTATTGCACAACATGTTCATTTATAAGACATCTGTGTAATGAACTATTAAACTATTGAGTTCTGTTTCAGCATATATACAGTGTATACACTCCTGTTAAAATGGCAGAATTTTGTGATGCTAAAAAATGAAATTAAGTTAATCCATGTCAGAACCTTTTTCACCTTTATTGTGAAATTGAAACATATAAAAATCAAGTGACAAACAACCAGAAATGTTTTAAGGAAAAAAGAATACCCAGCATAAGTGTGCACACCCTTTCTAATTGGGAATGTGGCAGAATCAACCAATCACGTTCGAACTCATATTAAATACTAATTTGTACCCACCTACCATCAATTAAAGTGACTGACTAACCCCAAATAAAGTACAGCTATAGGATTTTCCTAACATCTTCTTGGTAACATTCAACTGGAAAAGCCATTGGCCACAAAGAGTTACAAAGCAGGTACAGGATCTCACTGTTGAAAAATATCGATCATGAGAGGGTTACAAAAAAATTAACGAATGGAGAATATATGGCACAATATTGACATTACTAAGAACATTAAATCCCTCTAAAATTCATGTGAACACCAGGAGAAAACTGGTCAGGGAGGCTTCAAAGTGACTTATTTCTGGCAAGTACTGTTTGCTCCCTACATGTGATAACAATCTCCCATATGTCTGGTCTACAGGATAGGGTTGCAAAGGGAAGCCTTTTTTTTTTTTAACAAAAACAAAACAAAAAACATCCAAGCCCAGCTAAAATTTGGGGATAAAATATCTAATCTTCCAAAAACCATGTGGAATAATGTGTTATGGTCTGCTGAGGCCAAAGTTGGACTTTTTGGCCATAATCCCATAATCCCATAATTTTAGTGCAAAGAAAACCACAGCACATCACAAAAAGAACACCATCCCCATGGTGAAGCATGGAGGCAGCATCAGCATCATGCTTTGGGGCTGCTTTTCTTCAGCTGGAACTGGGTCTTAATCAGGATGGAGGGAATAATGAATAGCTCCAAATACCAGTCAATTTGGTGCAAAACCTCAAGGCTTTTACTAATACACTTAAAATGAAGAGGAATGTCACCTTTCAGCATGACAACGACCCAAAACACACCTCCAAATCAACAAAGGAATGGCTTTGCCAAAACAGGGTCAAGGTTTTGGAATGGTCCAGTCAGTGTCCAGATCTAAATCAAATAAAAAAATTTGTGGGGTGACCTGAAGAGGGCTGTGCACAGGAGATGCCCAACCAATTTGACAGAATCAAGAAGAATGATTGGAAATGATTGGAAAAGAATGGCAAAATATTGCTAAGTCAAGACTGACTTTGTCAAACTGATTGACTGGCATGATAAAATCTAAAGGTGTTTCAACTAAGTATTAGTTTAGGAGTTTAGGAGTGTGCACACTTACGCAACCAGGACATTGTAAATTTTTTGGCATTGTACATTATTTTATATTTGTATTTTTGTCCCCTAAAATCATTCTCATTGTTTTTGACTTTAATTTATAGGTTGCAATTTCACAATATAGGTAGAAAAGTTTCTTTTCTTTACATCACAAACACCTGCCATTTTTACAAGGGTGTGTAGAATTTTTATATCCACTGTAATTTCTGTACTATGTTGTAATGAACACAATAGCTTTGTTCCTCAGAAGATACACTAAGTGGGAGAGTCAGATTAAGAAGGTTAGGCACACCAGTACACCTACCCTGTCTAGACTACATATTCACACCCCAACTACCCCTCTTATTCCCACTATACACTGTCCCGTATCCCATCATGATAACTCTCAAGTCTGCGTTCCATCTCTGACAACCCTAAGCATTACATACACAGTAAGCCAACCTATACATACCAAGATGCCCCCTACCTTACCCTCTTATGTCTTGTCTGGTATTTCCTCATTCTGTGTGAAACCTCCTTTATGCCTAGGCTTTCTCTCCTTTGATGATTCTGCTGAAACCACTGATGTCCTCAATTTCCTAGAGCGGTGCAAGAACTTCCTTTACATTCAGCCCTTACCAAACTCATGGGAACCCTGAGCATAGTGTTGAAAGTACCTGCGCTGAGTTGGTGGACAGCTGATAGAACTAAAGTCCATGACTGAAAGACATTCAAAGACATGTT
Organism: Pangasius larnaudii; assembly: GCA_037576815.1. Classification (NCBI taxonomy): domain Eukaryota; kingdom Metazoa; phylum Chordata; class Actinopteri; order Siluriformes; family Pangasiidae; genus Pangasius; species Pangasius larnaudii. The sequence continues at coordinate 22,359,450 of CM074918.1, read as the reverse complement.
AATGACAACTTTTCTTCCCGAGGACTACTTGGTGGAGGTGGAGTACAAGCTCAGGACGCTGGTACAACAGCCAGGGCAGAAGCTGAGAGATTTTGCCTATGATTACCATGCTCTTTGCTTGGAGTGTAAGGCAGATATTATGGAAGAGGAATTGGGAAGCCAAGGCCAGGCTGCCTAAGAGGGACAGTAATGGCTGTCAAACAGCTGATCAAGGTGGGTCCAGGGTAGAGAAAGATTGAATGGGAGTGAATGACTATTGGCAAAAAGTGGTATGCTGAATGCTAAAGAAAAGGGCCTCAAGAAACCACCTGGAAGCCGAGGTCTCAAAGATCTTGCTCGGGTGTCAAATACACAGCCCCTCGATTCCAGGCTCATCACTCCCTCCCTACTCCAGGTACCACTAACAGTTGCTGGAGCAGAAGTAAAAGCGGTCACTGACACAGGCAGCACTTATATCATGATGCAGCAGAAGCTATGGAGAGAGGATACGACCAACCGTGACCCCCACCACCAGCAAAAAAATTGTGATGGCAGATGGGAGAGAAGTGCATTGCTCTAGAGCCAAGAGGCCCATCTCATATCGCACAGTTCCACCTGGACATTAGACACTTACATCATGGATGACGCCCACCTGTCCTTTCCTGCTGGGATTAGACTTCATCATAAAGACAGCAGCAATTCTTGATGTGGCTAACAACCAGTATGGGCTGCCATCAGGACAAGGGTATGTTTACCATCCATTCATTCATCACCAGTGGATGGCTGAACCTCCTAAGTTCAAGCAACAAGAGCTAGATCCAGCGGTAACTCTGTATTATGCATTACCACCAAAACCTGTGCTACGATGTTTGACAGCATCCTGTGAAGATTCTGCCCCCAAGTGGGACTCGGGCAGTCAGGAGGAGTTGAGTAAGCTAATGGAGACTTGGCCTTTCATCACCTGAACACCCTGGGCCAGACTGCCGTGGCAAAGCACAGGATTTCCACCGTGGATGAGGTTCCAATTAAGAGTGGAGCATACAGTGTATTACCATTCAAAAAGGCCATAATTGAAGAACATGTCAACAACATGCTACAAGATGGCATCATAGAGCCCTCCTCATTGCCATGATCTTCACTTGTAGTTTTAGTGCCTAAACCGGACAGCTCATACCAGTGTTGTGTTGGTTACTGGAAGGTGAATAGCAAGACCATACCAGATGCTTATCCAATGCCCATACTGCATAACATCCTTGAATCCTTAGAAGGCACCTCCTGGTTCTTGACCTTGGATTTGCAGTCCGGATACTGGCACTGGCCTTTAAGAATTTATGCACCTTTTTTCATGTGGTTTCACATGATTTGTCACGTATGATCATGTGGCACCCTGCAGTCACACTTCTTAGAATTTAACTTCATTAGTTGTGCCTCACACAATGTCCACCAGGTGGTGCATGGCACAACATACTCTAGCTCAACACATAGTATATGCTTTACTACTTTTAATGTGCTCTACTGCCTGTTGCAAAACAGTTCTCAGGGAGGTTCACAGATCCACTGGCCAAGCACAAGCAGCTCATGGGCTTCCAGTTCACCTTCCAGTTAGGGGGTTTGGAAGCTGATGCTGCCAAAACCCAAGTGGTAGTGGACTACTTGGTGCCAATAGACCTGAAGTCTCTCCAGCACTTCCTAGGTTTAGCAGGTTGGTACCACAAGTTCAGTCTGGGCTTTGCCGACCTGGCCGCACCACTGCACTGCCTGAAGAAGAAAGGGGATAAATGGGAGTGGTCTCCTGAGTGTAAGACCAGCTTCAAAGCATTTAAAACCGTGCTACAAAAACCACCAGAGCTCATCCTGTCCTCTCTCTGCCATTCCAAGTCCACACTGGTGCCAGTGAGCTAGGACTAGGAGCCATTCAATGTAAGAAATCAAGTCCATGACAAAGGCAAGCAGCAAGACCCAAGGACACCCACTCGTTGTACACCATCTTAATATAAAGATAATAATATATAAGATAAAAATATAAAGATGAAAACACCAAACTGTCAGGGTTAATGCAAGCCACCAAAGTGCCTGAGGTGGGGCACACCCTGGGGATTGACCTCATGGGACCTTTCCCCTCCAGCAAAAAACAGAATATGTACTAACTGGTGATCATAGATTATGTTACCAGATTATGAGCTGTTTCTTTTGCGAGACAGTAAAACCCCTAAGTTAGTGAAAATACTGAGAGAGGATATCTTCACCTGATGGGGAGTACCCAAGTTCCTGGTCTCTGATTATGGTCCCCAGTTTACCTCTTCGCTGCTGACTGACCTGTGCAAAAAGTCGGGAGTACCACAGAAACTCACCACGAGTTACCATCTGCAGATGAGCTTGACAGAAAGAGTGAACAGAACTTTGAATGTTTTCGTCTTATGTGGGAGACCAGCATGATACCTGGGACCAATGGATCTCTGAACTCCGATTTGCCATAAACACCACGCAGCATGAAACAACTGGGAGAACACCAGCAGAACTCATGACAGGCAGACCCCTCAATGGACCACTGGAACGACTGATATATTGTCCCCCAAGGCACACTTTTGTTGCAGCAGTTGCTGTGTTTATCCCACTAGCTAAATAATATGGTGAGCCTAGAACCAAAATCATGATCATGATCATGATCTCTTTCTCCGAGTTACACCCCTGAGCTGCCGGTGTTCCAGATGCCCACCGCCCAAACACCACCACTCTGGACCTG
>CM074918.1:22342745-22356628 GCA_037576815.1 Pangasius larnaudii | reverse complement strand
TGTGTAAAGCTGCTTTGAGACAATGACATTGTAAAAAGCGCTATACAAATAAAAATTGAATTGAATTGAATTGAAGTGAAGGAGAGGGTGGATGTTTTTGGTCGTGCAGTGCTTCAGTAAAAGACAGATGAATGTATTAAGATAAGTGTGTTCTTTTCTGATTTATGATGGTGATACAGCAAATTTGCGATGAGGATGGCAGTTAATTTTCCTTCTACATATTTGCAATGCCCGGGGGAACCTGCAATTCCGTTCAGTACATGGATACAGATGTTTGAAAACTATCTGTTGGCGATTCATGCAGAGGGGGATGACTGGCCTGATACTAGAAAGCATGCTACACTGCTTCATTGCCTTGGAATAGAAGTCCAGCGAATCTTTTACACCCTTCCAAATACGGGTGCGACCTATGCATCTGCACTAACTGCACTCAGGGCACACTTTGTCCCGAAAGTTAATATTATTGTGACAAAGAGAATTTTGACAAAGAGAGCAAAGGCATGATGAAAATATTCTGCAATATATGGCCGTGCTCCATGATATGGTGTCTTTATGCACATTTGGTGACAAAGAAGAGGAAATGCTGCAAGATCAAATCGTTGAGAAAGTGCATAGCAACCGAATTTGGGAACGTTTATTGCTTGAAGCAGATTTAACTTTGGACAAAGCTATACAAATCACAAAGCAGCTTGAAAATGCAATGGCCAATGCTAGCGAGTTCGCAAAACCTGCCGAACTATCAGTACAGAGACTGCACGTGAGAAAAGAAGCGAATGCACATAAGGGTACACAAAGCAACAGAGTCGGATGAGAGTACAGACTGAACGCAGATGCTTTCATTGCGATTCAAGCGATTCAAATGTATGGATACAATACCAGAATAAAATAATAGATATGAAAAGAAAACACAGTCTCCTGCTCATTAAATACAAGTTTCAAAAATCAGGCTGTTTGCAACATCTATCTCAGATAATTCCCTTCCAAAATGCCACTGTGTCTTCCCCGAATTTTAAGTGACTTCTTCAGTTATGCAGCTCATTTCCTGGGTAACCAACATAAATAGCACATGGATTCTAACTTCTGTGTGAAACCTTATCATTTGCCTGGCATTGTGACCTGGGTTTTGGATTTGTCTGTCTTGGAAGCATTTTTTGTAATGACCTGGACTGTTCTGACGCAACTACTTCGGCTAACCTGGAAGTGATTCTGCTCACTCTTCCTGAAAAATATGAAGACTGTCCTGGTAAATACAAGGGTTTCCTCATGCACTGTGCTATTCTCTTTACTATTGCTCCTGGGAATATTAAGAAAATCCCTTAGGTGCTCATCCTGCTTACTCACATGGGCTACTGCTACATTCAGCCTGACTCTGCTGAACCAAACATATGCAAGCTTCAAGCAAGAATTCTAAGAATTGTTTGATCACCCGGAAATGGGAAAAGACTCTGGAGATACTGTATCTTACTGTAAAGCAAAGTAACCAATGTGCTGCTGACTTTGCTCTGACTTTTTATAAGAGAGCAGGTGGAATGAGCCGACACTGAGGGCAGTGTTTCATCGAAGCCACGATGAGGCCTCAACAAGGCTCTGCAATTGGAGCTGGCATGCAGGGATGATTCAGTGATGCTAAACCAGTTCATTCAACTGGCCATCCACACAGACAACCAAACCAGGACCAATGGAAGTAGCCCAAATCAGTTTACCTTCTCCTTTCTGGGGAAAAGGAGCACTGTGAATGCTTTAGTCTGTGCTTTTATTGTGGGAAGAGAGGACATTTCATGCACCCTCGGACAAGAAAACCAGAACTCCTCAATCATGTTACTGCTCACCTGGTTGGACAGAGGTAACTCAATACCTGTAAAACTGTCCTGATGTTCCAAGTCGAAGAAATTACCACCTTATCAACCATGGGACTGCGCCATTGTTGTTTTGGCAGGCGCTACCACCCTAGAGGCTGAGTTTACCCACTTTCTCTTTCTGAGACCAAAGCAATGGAACAATACATCTCAGAAGCCCTGACCCAGGGTTACATCATCCCATCTACTTCCCCATCAGTGGCAAGATTCGTTTTTGTTGAAAAGAAAGATGGCAGACTCAGGCCTTGCATTGATTACAGATGGTTTAATGCAATCACAGTTAAGTATAGATATCCCTTACTCTCAGTCCGATCATCCACTGACCAGGTGAGAGGGGCTAATATCTTTACCACGCTCGACCTTCAAAGTGCCTACAATAAGTGGAAGACTTTTTTCATTACCAATATTGGTCATTACGAATACCTGGTGATGACATGTGGGATAGTCATTGAAGTTCTCCAAGAATTGTTCACTCCTGCATCATCATCTACATCAATGGCATTCTAATTTACCGAAGATGAGCAAATTTCACAGTTGTGGGCAGTCTTAAGCAAACTCCGTGAAAATAACCTGTATGTCAGGCTTGAAAAATGTGAATTTCCAGTTCTTAGGTTACTTGCTGGACAAGAGTGGGGATCGGATGGACAAAAGCAAAGTAGAACAACCAAGGGGTTGCAACACTTCATAGGCTTAAAAAATAACACACAATCTAGTACATTTGGTCACATTTGGCTCATGCTTTAAATAAAGTGACTTACAACTGATGCAGGACCCAACTGTGGCAATTTAAACACATTACCTTCTGAGGTGTAACTCAAAGCTGTAACCAATGTAGTAGGTTTATAAATTGTGGTAGTAAGATGATACTGGACTGGTCAGATTAAAATGATCAGGAATGTGGGTTAGAGAGACCAGATGGAATAATAAATCTGGTCATCTAAATTATATTTAACTAAAATATTCCTCAGGGCATGTTTGGTATCACTTTAATCCATATTCCATGGTGAGCATTGTGATGATACTTATATCATATAATTGTACTAAATAACATCTACAATATAAGGTTTTACATTTTGCAATGTGTGAATGCCATGGCTGGTATAAGCATTTGATAACACCTTTTCAAAGACATAAGTTAACAGGAAGTGTTGACACCACGCTACAAAGAATTTGTGCCTGCACTTTGATTTGACCCCCTCTAAGGTAAGACAAAATTATCTTACTCTTTAGCAGCATATAGTCACTTTTTGTAGAATGGGCTGATGCGTACAACCTGAGAAAGAGCATTAGTTTTGTACACAGTGCCTCAGGGAAAGAATAAGACAGATCATAAGGTTCAGGTTATTTAAGTCCGATTGAACGATGAAGGTTTAGACCTAACAGCAAACACTGCGAGTGGTATTCTTCTGGTGGTTATAAACTAGGAACCAATAGTAGATTCGCACAATTTTCAAATACTGCATTAGTTTCTATCAGCTTTAGGGTACTTAGTAGACTCTACTTGTAACATAGCCCAAAAAGAATACTAAGAAATCTTAGAAAACATAGAAAACTATGAGTTGGAGAATTTATGTAAATCTGAATGCGTTCAGATGCAGAGGATGCAAGTGACAATCAAGAGTTTTTTTATACGATAAGCAGAACTGGGTGAGAAAAAGACAAATATTAATCCAACAGATAACCCATCTACAGGCTGTGTTAAACAAAATCAAAAGTTATATTGCAACACTAGAGAATGCTGCGACCGTATCAGAGTTCCTATATCCATGCTTAAGCAACATTTAGGCCCCAGTGAATCGCCACCTGTGTCAGAAAATATATTGCATATATTTTGATAGAGGGGGAGATGACAAAAGAGGCAGAGCATGTATGAATATACCTTTTTACTCTTATGGGAAATCAATCTTATTTTCAGGTTTAATCTTTGTCTGAAAGCAAATGATATGTTCCTTAATATGACTGTTTATGCACTGCCATTACTCTGTGGGTAGTTGCTTTGAAATCCAAATCAGTGTTTACCTGAAGTTCTATTTATTCATGAGTCACTGTAAATTGAGATGAATTGTAGAAACATCCCAGAATTGATGATGCCATATTTATTTTGTAAACCTATGCAGCCACAGATAAACTTGCACATACATGTGCATCAGGCTTTCTCTGCATCCCTAAGCATTCTTAGTATTCATCATAGACAGTCATGGTTTTGGGAGCGCTACATATGGTGTAATTACATAGATAATTTATGCCTTCATAAAGTGGGGCTTTCTGGCGTGATGGGAGTAAATGAAGTTGAAGAGAGAGTGGGAGCTTCAGATGGGCTCAAATAAAGCGTGACCACACTCACTGCTCCCCTAAGGCCCTGGAAATCTTCCTCACACTTACATTGTCCACTTCACCCATAACTTCACAGAAGGGATTCACAGGTTTTCCCGGTTTTAGTTCTAATGTTGTTTTACGAACACAAGGTTTATACACAAAATAATTTCTACTACTAAAATTGTGGCCAGCCTTCTGTGCCAATATGAGCAAAACATAGTTCATATCCTTACCAAATATCAACTCACACATGTGAACTACAGAACACCTGTGATCTACCTAAAGACATGTGCAGTTTGTTATGTTTTGGGCTGTGCAGTCTGATGGTCATATTTCCCATTAAATATTCTTTTTTTAATAATCTTTAAGAGACTGAGTTGTGTTGGTGCCTGCTGCATACAAATATCCAGAATCCCCCTAGTATGATTAGAAGGAAAGAAGTAAAAGTAATTATGACTTGAGCCTTTCTAAGGTCACATAGCACAGTACCATGCTCTATAAAGCTGTCCTTGCATCTTGCTTTTTGAAATACTACAGTGGTTTTCAACCTAATTTCTATCCACTGCATCTGTATGGTGTGCATCTTTGTATTGGTAAATGTTACTGACAAAAATTTCAAAACTTTTCCCTGTATTAAGAAAAGAAGAAAATCGTTTTACTTATAATGGAAGCTATGGGCAGTAAACTTTTATATAATTTTTTTCTATAACGTTTATGGGTGGCACAGTGGGTAGCATTGCTGTCTCACACTTAAAGTGCCCTGGGTTTGACCTTGAGTTCAGTTTCAGAGTTTGCCTATTCTCCCCATGTTCATGTGGGTTTCCACCCGCTATCCAAAACCGTGCAGCTAGGTGGATTTACCATGATAAATTACCCCTAGGTGTGATTGAGTGTATCAATTGGTTCCCAGATTGGTTCCAGTCACATAACTACTCTGAACTAGATAAAGTAGTTACTTAAGATGAATGAATAAATGAATGCTAACATTCATGAATTCTTCTGTTAGTTTTTTTTTTAAATTAAGGTTTAAATCTGGATAATTAATCTTTTTAGAGATGGGACTACATTTTCAGAGGGAGGAACTATGCATAGTAAACATAGTTTCTGGCTGATCGTGAATCAATACCACAAAAGCGGAACTGCTATTTATCATATTGCTTCAGTCTTAGAAAGTTTGATAAAACTTTGGTTCTTATGTACTTTTACTGTCTTATTCCCATCTCTGAGTGTATTAGAATTAACACTGAACAAAGCTATAAGTAAAGCTGAAAGGAGAGCACAGAGCAAGCTGGAAAACTGCATTTTGAAAGTTTTATGTTACCATTTATCTACAGTACCAAGGGCTTAAGTATGAATAAAGAGCTCATGTGCTCACTTACCCTGTGCCTGCTGTTCTCTGACTGATATGCTGTCAAGACTGTTATAGTGTTATATATTTGAATGTTTTTTTTCTCTCAAGGAACTTTCTTTATACATTTATCATTATGAGTGATGTTTGAGCAAACTTTTTTTTTTTTCCATTTTTTTTCTCAGTACATGTCAGGAATCTTGTTAGTGGTAATTGTGCTCCAGATGCAGTATTTACCAGATGTTAATATACAGCTATCAACACTATAGTTGCACCAGTGCAACAAAATTATTTCTGCTCGAAAATACTACATCTGCTAATTTTTGCACACACACACACACACACACACACACACACACACACACACACACACACACACACACACACACACACACACACACACAGGAAAATGACTCAAAAACCAACTATCACACCTGAATACTACACACTTAAACCATATCTCTGATCCTCACAAAGCACTTGTAAAACAATTTGTCAGAAAATAAAAATCTCATCAAAATAAGAAGGCAATGAATAAAAGCCATACAGAAAAGAAACCTTCACTATATTGTAATGTACATAAATAACACTAAATAGAACATTTGTAACTATGCAAGGTAGTACTACAATATGTAAGTGATTCTTTTGTCTGTCTTGTGGGTTGCTCATGGGGGTTGCAGTCATGCACCTTCATATACCTACATCTCTATCAGAAAAATTCTTCAGTTGGATTAAGGGAAGGAGAATATGGTGGAAGGCAGATTACTTGGATATGAGAATGGTTGTTTACAACATGTGTCAAAAAAATGGTTACAGTGGAAGCTTACATTGTCCCATATGACACAATAAGTCATTTTTGTCTGGGGCATTATGCTGGACAAATTGATCATATCAAGTAATGTCATCAGATGTGTGGAGTTATAGGACCCAAACAATCAGTGGAATCATATGGAAGCATCTTTAGCCAAATTTGGCACAAGTGTGGGATCCTTACCACTCACTCTTCCCAGCTCTGCCCTCCATTCACAAACCAGTGCTCAACCATGCCCCCGCTTCCACACTGTTCAATCTAAATAACATATTCATATTCGGTTACAGCTCTACTGTGTATCTATGGTGAACTATTTTCAAAATTGAACTTATGTGCATATATTTCTAATACCAATGTTGCTTAAATGTATTCAAAACCTACCCAGGTGTTTTGTTTTCTATTGCACAACCATCTATACAAAAGGAGACACCTTTAGAATTATTTTTGAATGTGGTGTGGTTGTGTCAATGTGAAAGGTTGCCAGCTTTCAGCAAATTTCCCACCCCAATTACAACACAATAACACACAAAAAGACCTAAAACTAGCCCAAAAGGTTCAGCCATAGGAAAAGTTAGAACTTTTTTCCTCAGTATTTTCAGGTAGCAAATTAACAGTGATGTGCACTGATTTGCAGTATACAGGGGGAAATAAGTATTCAACATGACAACTACACAGCTAAAGAAATTGTAATATTCCAATCCATAAAAAAAGTTATTTGCAATAATTTGGAATGACACAGGCAAAAAGTATTGAACACAGTATGAAAATGCACTAAACCAGCTGATTCGACTAATTAGTTCTCCTACCTGTGCTAATTAGAATAATCTGGGCGAGTGTACGTTGGTAGGTTAGTACTTCCACTCTTTGAAAAAGGGGTACCCACCTATGAATGCAAGTATAAAAATCATTTGTCCCCAAGCTGTCATACAAGAACATCTCATTATGGGTAATGGCAAAGAGCTCTCCCAAGACCATTACAGCAACATTGTTTCCAAAATCTAGTTGAACACCTTCCCAGGAGAGGGCAGGTTATTATGACATTAAAGGGGGAGCTATCTGGTTTAAGAGTACAACTATTTAATTCCAGTAATCCTTAAGTGTTATTAAGTATAAATACCCCAAAACAATATTTAAGTGTTTAGCAAAGTCAATTACTCAAGTATTTTCCACTTGATGTCACTGCGCAAACACACATACATACACATATACATTTTCTCTTTCTTTTTTCTATTTTGCTCTTTCTCTTTGTGTGGCCTTTCAGACTTTCATCCTTCAACAACAGGAGAGAGAGAGAGAGAGAGAGAGAGAGAGAGAGAGAGAAGGATTTAAAAACTGTTGAGAGTGTACTAAACTGACAGAGGAATGTCAGATGTTTCCCGGTTGCTTCCTTTTCCCTTTTTTCCACCCATCTGGTCGAGTTCCTTCCTGATTACCTTCCTTATATCATCAGAAACAGAGAAACTGTATTTAGGTGTTCCAGGCACTTATTCCCATGTACTTGGAATCTTCTGACAATTTGCCAAGACTCTCTTGTACCCGTTTACCATACACACTTCCTTTTCGGTTCCTTGTCGGTTAAAACAGGAAACTAAATCTGTAATGGGATGTTCAAAAGGCACATATGGGTGTGATGGTCAGGTGTCCACAATAGTGTATTGTCTGTAACAGGCATTCTCCTGCCTTAGATCTTGTCTTCATCTTCCCTCTAAAAAATAATTTCATGAAAATATTTCCACTTGACTACAGATGTTGCACTTCAAATTTAATGTGAATACAGCACTGACCTTCTGACTAATAATATGGGACCTCTGACAATACTGAGCTCTAATTATTTGTGAGGAAATGTGACAGCCATCATATTTTCTATTTATGTCTATGAGTGGTTGTCACTAGGTTCTGGGAATAGGCTGTGGGGGAAAACAAGCCAATTATAGTGATATACTGTATATTTTACTCCACAGTGCAATAGCAATACACTGAAATTTTAAAATGGTGAAAACAGATTGAGACCAAGCCTGCTCTGAGTGGCATTTTAAGTGCTCTACTCCTACAAGGAGTTTTGGCTATGTCCAGGCCCTGGCTGGGCTTCTTGGTCTAACAGAGAGGAACTGAAATAGATGTTGGGAAAGTCTTCAGTTCAGAGACATGGACTCTAGGGCACAGGAGACACAACAGCCTAAACCCATGAGAGCTCATTATTTGCTGTTCAGTCTGGGCCCAGCACTTGTCCCTGTGCTTTAAAACATTCCAACTTATTTTTATACCATCCTCAACTTCTAAATAACTGTGAAAGAGAATTAATTCAGTGCCAAAACAGAAGACCAAATATGTGCTGTTAGCATGGATGTCATTGTTTAACATGCACGTGTACAAGTGTGTGTCTGAGTTATGGTGGGTTAGGATGGCTGTATGCTGGCACTGGATTGTTTGATTGAGGTCTATTTAACAGAGGTTACTGATGACACCAGCTCCATCTGGCCTGCATTCAGAACAGTCAAGAATGCACAGGTTTTTGCAGATCTTTGCTATTATGATTAGTCTTTTCATGTTTGTAGATGGTGCAAGTATAACTGGACACTGTGGTTTCTTTCTGCCAGCTTGAAAGGTCTTTTGATTTGCTTTGTGTATACTGTGTGTATTTCATGTAGTAGGACTTCCTTCAATCCACAAAACCAAGTCTGTGTTTTCCAGGGGTCTGATTATGTTGGACTCTTGGGTTGCCGACTTTTCCAAAAGTGCTGGATTTGATTTCCAATTCCAGACAGATTACATTACCACATATTTCCATTCTTTGAGTAACCTTTTAAAGAATGCAAGTTATGCTGGACCATTTCATCTGTTCTCTGACAGGTTCGAAGCTTAACTTTTTTATTTGAACACAGAAAGCATTATGTCATCCCAAGACATGTACCAACTATCTATCTTCTATTTGGCCTTTTATTACCACTTGTTAAAGTATAAAAATGACAAGCTTTCAAGAATAAAGTTGCAATATTTTGAGAAAAAAAGTCATAATATTCTGAGAAAAAAGTAATAGATTTTACTATATTTCAAGAAAGATTTATGAGTTCCACTCTTTCATGATCGATAACTATAATTAGCCTTCATCTACACGCACTCTTTGAATGGTATGCAGATTTAACCAATTGCCTTAAACAAAAGAAACAATAACTTCACCAAATCCTCAGAATCCCTCAGTGTAACAAACAAATGTTATATATTCAATTTTGTCATCATATTTTGCAGGCAGTGGAGACGGAGACAGTTGCAGGTTAAGATACTTAGTAGAGCAGAACCAAAGTCAGGAAACAGGCACAAGTAAGGTAATATGCAAACAGAATTACTTGGGCAAAAGACAAAGGCATAAACCAGGAACCAGAAACCTATAGCCATAAACACTATAGCACTGTCTCCGGCATTGACGTGATAATATTATTCTCAAAATACTTTCTTCTTGTCCTATTATGACTTTACTCTCAAAATTTTGAATTTTTATTTTTTAACGAGTGGCAGTGGCCCTAAAATGCCATTGTATTAAGCATATCCATATCTTCTAATATTTTAGAAGGGTGGCCTAACATAGGAAAAGTTTGCTGAGTGCTAGTTTTTAGAACATCAACATTCTAGTACCACTTGACTTTTATAACAAAAAACAAAACAGTAAATCTTTAATATACTGTTCTACAAACCACAGCCAATTATACAGGAACAAAGCACGTTAGTTCTGAGTTCTTCTTTAACACTTATGATTCTTCTATTAACTAATACCAATTACTAACCACTCTTAACTACTGATAACTAACCTCTGGGTTGTAATGTAGCAATGAGTAACAAATATTCTTCATTAACATACTTTTAAAGGTTTTTCATACAATTTCAATGAAACTACTTTAAAAGATATATTCTAATTACTTAAAACAATAAAATAAAAATAATAAGCTGAACAAACATTAAAAACAGCACAAAGTTTGCTAATATTATATGAAACACAGGAGTTGAAAATAACTATGATCGTTTTTCAGATCTTTCCCCACCTTTAATGTGCAATTGCAAAGTATACAAATAAAGTGAAAAACAATGGCTTTGGCTAGGCCATTCAAAAACATTGATTCTCTTTCGGTTAAGCCATTCGTTTATTTGAATGTATGATTTGTCATTGTCATGCTGAAAGGTGAAATTCCATTTCACCTTCATCTTACTAGCAGACACCTGAAAGTTTAATGCTAAAATTGGCTGGTATTTGTAGCTATTCCTGATTCCCTCCACCTTGATAAATCCCACAGTTCTGGCTGAAGAAAAGCAGCCCTAAAGCACAACGCTGCCACATTCATGTTTTACTGTGGGTATGGTGTCTTTTGTTGATATGCTATTTTTTTTGTGCCAAACATACCTTTTGGAATTATGGAATTATTATGCCTTTTGGAATTAGGCTCATCAGACCATAACACATTTTGCCACATGGTTTGGGGTGATTTAGTTGGGCTTGGTTGTTTTTGGTGGGGCCTAATGGTTAAAGAGTTGGACTTGTAACCCGAAGGTGAACCTGAAGGTTGTCGGTTTGAGTCTCAGGGTCCGGTAGGGATTGTAGGTGGGGGGAATGAATTATCAGCGCTCTCTTCTACCCTCAATACCACGACTGAGGTGAGACCCTTCTGCAAGGCAGACCCTTCTGCAGAGAGTATTCAGATATTCCACCAGATCTTTTAATGTTGCCATTGATCTCTTGGTAGCCTCCCTGATAAGTTTTTGTCTTGTCCTTTTGTAAAATTTGTAGGGACATCCTGTTCTTGTCCCTCCAACACTTACAATGTAATGTCACTGTGGTGCTCCATTTTCTCCACTTGTAGATGTTGATGTTGTTGTTCCATGGTACATCTAATGTTTTGGAAAATGTTGGAGGTGAGTACAGTGGTTAGAATGGAACTTGATTTAGTAGACTTCACACGACAGAGGTGTTTCATCACTGTAGAAAGAAGGATTTATTGTTGATTGCAGATTTATTTAATATTACAGTTACTAGAGATGCTGCTAAACAGGTAATCAAAGAGATGCTGTACAGCCAATTTGTAAGTTCAGATATTTTACCTGCTGACTCACAGGGTGATCTTGTGGAGGAAGAGGCAGGTGCAGGTGAAACCACTCCTATAGTTTTTCCCCTAAGTAATGAACCTCATATTGACCTGATGTTAGAGATAAAACTGAAAGAGCTTGAGATGGCATTAAAAATAAAGGAGCATGTGATTCAACTAACTCATCTCCACACTGTCAAAATTGAAGCCCAGTGAGATATTAAGCTGTGAAGTTTAGAGCTACAGTCTGAGTCTCTATGCCTTTAAGACCTGTCCCAGTACCGTGTCTTAGAGCTCCCACGTCACCTGTGTTTGCTACTGCTCCATCTCAAGGTAGTACTCTGAGTCTACAAATGACACGCAGCTGAACTTTGATGTGGCAAAGTACATCAAACTTGTACATCACAATTTAGAGAATCTGAGGTAGATTCCTACTTCATTGCCTTTGAGTGTATTTCTGCAAAATTGGACTGGCCAAAGGATATGGCCACTGGGGATGGGGACTGCTTCTTCAGTGTAACTTCTTCAGTTCCAGTTCCAGTAGATGCATAAACAAGCTCCAGTTAGACCAGAATGCAGCAGCAAGAATCTTTACTAGAATCAGAAGATATGACCACATCACTCCTATCTTATCAACACTGCGTTGGCTCCCAATCAAATTTCGTATTGATTATAAAATACTACTATTGACCTATAAAGCATTAAATGGTCTTGCGCCACAGTACCTGAGCGAACTTTTGGTCTTTTATGATCCGCCACGTCTATTTATATCAAAAGGTGCAGGCTATTTGTTGGTACTTCGAGTAGTACGGACTACAGCTGGGGGGGGATTCTTTTTCATCATGTCTGTTTTAGCTTCTGGCTCTTCCTTTTAGTTATGCTGTCATAGTTAGTCTTGCTGGAGTCCCTGCTTCCACTCTGCATTTAAAGTACATTGTCCTTAACCATTAGAGGACAAAAGCTTACCTAACAATCTCTTCCTCTCTCTCTCTCTCTCTCTCTCTCTCTCCCTCTCCCTCACTCTCTGACAAGCTACACATGCTACTTCTGAGATGCCAGTGATCCTGACTCCTTCTGCTCCTCCTCGCTGCCTGACCCATCCTGATGCCCCTTCTGCTTCTCCTCCCTGCTTGACCCATCCTGATGCCCTACTTCTGGTTGGAGTTCTCATTGGTTGAGTTCACTCGCTGCTGCTGAGGGTGGCCCCATATGGACGGCCTGAAGAACGATTTGGTTTGCTGGGGTGGTGCCACCTGGGGGGCTGTGGAGATGGCTTGGAGATCACATATAGGGAGCTGTACTGTGATTGCTGTGGTGGCTTTGGGGCTGCAGTTGCCGTGAGCACCTGTATATTCAGCACTCCATCAATGGAAAGTGGATAGATTTTAACCAACTGGACTTCTTGCAAAAACTGTGATGAATTTATTGGTTGCACAATTGCACTATTTGTTTGTATTTATAATTGTACTATCCACTGCACCCAGATGAGAATGGGTTCCCTTTTGGTTCCTCTCAAGGTTTCTTCATCATCTCAGGGAGTTTTTCCTTGCCACTGTCGCCACTGGTTTGCACATTAGGGATAAATTCAAATATTTACAATATTTTTTGTGAATCCATTTATTTCTGTAAAGCTGCTTTTTGACAATGTCCATTGTTAAAAGTGCTATACAAATAAAATTGAATTGAATATTTATTTTTGGGATTTTGAGGCAATTATTAGATGGGGTCATTTTTTTGGTTTTGAGGCAATTATCAGGCAGGGTCATATTTATATTTGGGTTTGTGGAAATTAGAGGTCATGGAATTATTTATTTTTGAGTTTTGGGGCAGTTAGGATGTTATTTCTATTTGGGTTTGGCACATTTATTATTCAGAGTTGTATTTATTTTGGGGTTTGGATGTATTTAGCAGTCAAAGGGTTTTTTACATGGACAAATAGTGCAGTTGTATCACCAGGAACTTCATTAGTTTTCCATATGAAGTCTGTTTTGTTCAACTTATCCACTGTTCACTGATGGAGACTTGAAGGGAAAACCATTCATGGCAATTGCAGTCCTAAAGCTATCATAGCAATTGTAGTCCTAAGCCATCATATCATTACTGTTGACATTAATTGTGGTCCAAAGCTAGTTGCATGGTTTTTAAGTGGTACCATCCTGAGTAATCTCAATGTTATTCAGGCTGTCCATGTGGGTCCATCCTCAACAGCAGCGAGTGATTTCCAATTGATGAGAAATCCAACCAGAAGTAGGGCATCAGGAGGGATCAGGCAGGTCTGGAAAGCAGAAGGGGACAGGATCAGTGGTATCTCAAGAGTAGCATATAATAATAATAATAATATATTTTATTTATAAAGCACTTTACATTTTAAAGAAAATCTCAAAGTGCTACAGAAAAGGGTCATACTATATACAGCAATTAAAACCAGCTGCCAACTGAGATTAGCACAGAAATTTAAACTCTAAATATTAAAACACTTTTTA
>CM074918.1:22328308-22342645 GCA_037576815.1 Pangasius larnaudii | reverse complement strand
TGCAGGCGCTGCAGCCGGTTAGCTAACCGCAGGCACTTGCTATCAAATAGCCAAGTAGAGTCTGAGTCGGTAAAACCCGTATAACAGACCCAAATGTTATACAGAAGTAGTTCTCAGGTTGAATTGCTGTTTTAACAGTTAAAACTCCTTAAAACTCGAGTGGAGAAGCGGCAAACAAAGAACGCCAGCGTCCTCACCACCCGCATCATTTGAAAAAAAATAAAAAATAAAAAAGTATATGTATCATGACAGAGAGAGGGAGTGAGAGAGATTATTAGGTATACTTATTATCCTGTAATGGTTAAGAACAATGTACTTTGCTGGCAAGACTAGCTATGACAGCATACCTAAAAGGGAGAGTCAGAAGGTAACACAGATATGAGGGTGCCCTGGGACCTATAGTGGCCAGCCAATCCACCGTCAACAAACCTGAATGAATGCGTGAGAGTTCCCAAACTTCCCAGTTCACCACAACGCTCTATGCCCGTGAACCCTCCAGATCTGCTCCTTTACCTAAGAAAAAACTATTCACAAAAGACCTGAATAATTATATTATTATTATAATGGCAATTATCATTTGCAGCACCCACTTAGATGTCTACCTAATTTGCATAATATGCAAAACATATATTTGAGAACTTTTTTTATCCTCACATTTTTGGTGTAAATTTACTCAACCAGAGTGTGACTATTTGTAAACAATATGGCCACCAAATGTCAATCAATTCTTCTTCTTTTTTTTTTTTTAATTGAGTTTTTCAAAATAATGAGCAATAAGACATACAAATTTGTTCCTGTTTTGGCTGCTCCCACAGTAATCCACGTATATTTGATTTGGCACAGTTTTTTTTTATGCCAGATGCCCTTCCTGCTGCATTCATCCCCAATTTTATCCAGGCTTGGGACTGTCACTGAGAGCACACTGTTGCACGCAACCCCAGTAGCTGGGGTCAATTCCCTGGTCAGGAATCGAACCCAGGCTGCAGCAGTGAGGGTGCCATGGCCTACCCACTAGTCCTCCAGGGACCCAGTAAGACATACACTAATAAACAGATAATCTGGACAAATAATAAACAAAACAACTACTAAATAAATAAATAAATAAACACACCAACCAACCAACCAAGATTAATGTCATAATAACATAGAAAATAATACAAAAAAAGGAATAAAATAAATAAGTTGCTTCTTACATCAATTAGTAGTGGTTCAGTTCACCACACTATTTTTACACTGTATGTTAGATAAATATTAAAAATAGCCAATTATTAGCCTGTTAGGGAAGATTCAGGAATCTCCATATGGAATCATTCATTATACATCTGATTTTCTCCAGTTTCACAACTCTTAAAAACTTCTCTAATCCAAAAGGGGTGAGGAGGTAAAAGGGATTTCCATTTAAGTAATATTAATCGCCTAGCAATAAGAGTGACAAATGATACAAAATCGAATTCTTCAGAAGAAAGGGAGGCTGATGCTGCAATTACTCCAGGAAAGGCAATATTGCCATTGGGCGCAATGGACCTTCCTATTATGTCTTAGCAATGTGTGTTAGCAATTTGGTACCCCTGTCTCTGACAAATATGGACACAAAGAGGGGAAGAACCTCTTTCTGCACAGGTTGTGCCAGCTGTTAAGCACAAATAGAAGATTTATTGACCTTAAGTGTACAATTCAATTTAATAAAATTTTATTTGTATACCGCTTTTAACAATGGACATTGTCACAAAGCAGCTTTACAGAAATATATAAATTCAGGATACAAGTTTTAAATTTATCCCTAAGGGGCAAGCCAGGTGCAAAGCGGGCAAGGAGAAACTCCCTGAAACAATAGGAGGAAACCTTGAGAGGAACCACACTCGAAAGAGAACCCATCCTCATCTGAGTGCCAAAGGATAGTGCAACTATAAATAATTCCCTTCTATAACTGGTTAAAAAGTGTAATTGTGTAACCCGGAAATTTAATAAATTCCTAATGTTGACTATTTTGTTGACGTTATCAACTGTTCACTGCGGTGGCTTGAGTGGCAAATTGCAGTCATAAAGCTATCATAGCAATTGTAGTCCTAAGCCATCATAGCAAAACTGTATCAATTGCAGTCCAAAGTCATCTTCATGGTTTCTAAATGGTACCATCCACAGTAATCTCATGTATCTTTAGGCTGTCCTTTTGGGGCTATCCTCAGCAGCTGCAAGTGGTTTCTAAGTGAAGAGAATTCCAACCAAACGTAGGGCATCAGGCAAGTTCGCAGAGCAGAAGGGGTTAGGATCACTGATATCTCAGGAGTAGCATGTGTAGACTGACAGAGAGAGAGAGATTGAACCCCATCTTTATTTAATCAACAGTAAAATATATAAATCAAATCCACTGATTCAAACAACTTCAGCACCATATTAAAAATTAATTGTCCCTCAACCACAGTACAAATAATAACTTATAACTAAAGTGGATCTAGTCAGACAATGGCTCCCAGTTTGTAAACAAAATCATTACTCATTTGTCAGAGTCACTAAAATTTGACCTCAAAACACATTGTACCTACTGCCCAAAATCTCAACCAGTCAATTAAACTAAACTTGGCCAAAATCACAATAGACATGGTAACGAATTGGATCCAGGCCCTTCCACTCATGCTAATGTACATACGAGGCAGAGCAAATCGCCAACCAGGTCTTACCTACATGAGATCCTCACCGGGGTGCCTATGCAAGTAACTGAAACTTTACCTTTCAGGCCCAACAGAAGGTTCCCTGCAACAAGTGGATGACATGATAAAGTATATGGCCAGTTTGTGCAAAACTGCTCCGTCTGTACGTTCACAGATGCAAGCAGCATTATCTGTAGTGGCAAAGGAAAGACTACACCACCTGGAAGCTGGTGAGTGGGTGATAGTGAAGGACTTCAGAAGAAAGGCCTAGAACCACCCCAGGTAGAACACACTGTGGCAAGTCATCCTCACCACCCCCTCTACCATCTGGGGGGCTGAAAGAGAACTTGGATCCACTTCTCACATTGCAGAAGAGTGAAAACTCCTTCACTCATGCCAGGTGAGCCTCTAAACTCAGGAAGAGACAGAATAGTCTCCTAGGGAGACCAATGAGGGTCTGGATAAGGGAGTGCTCTAAGTTGACGGTAAATGCCCTTGTGGACAAGAAAACTGTTTTGCAGGCTATCTGGACACATACTGATTGTGTTTTATTTGATTGACAAACATTTAACATCTAAGAGCATGAGGATATTGGTTTCATTACATTTACTACAATGCACACCCAAAAATACCAGAACCACAAATGAATGTTTTATTAGATGCAATTTTTACAGAACATTCTAACAGTAACCTTTTGCGTGTAACACACAACTGAACCTCAGCATAGGTCACACATCATCCTGAGGTAATGTGCCTGACATTACAGAGATATTACCTAACCAGAGAAGGGCCTAGAGAGAAAGGCTACTATTACTTTTATGGTACTTATTACAAAAACTAGCATTTAACATTCATCATGAATATGTGTGAGTGAATTAGACTCTGTCCCATTAGAATTGAGTGGCAGGTGGCAGCCATATTGTTCATAAATCTCAAAGTTTTTGACCAGTATGGACTGAAAAAGTCTCCTAAGCCATTTGACACCAACTTCAGGAATTCTAGTTATTGGGATTGCACATTGCGCAATGCTTCCCAACTTGCAATACTATTGTTATACAACTTGATTTATGTTTTTTTTCTTGCCGAAAGAAAATGCTACATTGTCACTCAAATTGTCCACTGGGAGCGCTATTCTTTTTTTTTCCACTTATAAACAAGCATATACTGTTATGTTTAAAATAAAGTGAACAGGGAATTTTCTTTTTTCTCCTGATTCAGACACTTATGCAATAAAATTAGCTTTTTCGAACATTTAGCCATGCTCACTCAATTTTTAAAAATAATTTGATTAATATACAAACCCTTTTGCAAACTATTCCTATGGTTTTTGCAAGGTCTTCCAACCTGTGGTGTCAAATTACTCAGTACTCTGTCCAACAACGATTATTAAAAAACTCCAGACATTTGTAAAGAATATGGTCACTGCTGACCAAACAATCATTCCAAAACACGGCTTAATTTATTATAACAGTTATAACACTTGATATATTAGGTGGATATGCACAAAACTTGAAAGGCATATTCAGGGATAGATTCAGAGACCCTGTGCTGAAGGGGGTGTGGCTACCTTCAGGCACTTCATTAAGTTCAAGTGCATTTGTTCTCAAATGAGTCATTCTACCAAACGGTATATATGTATATATACATGATATATAATAAAACACTATTCTTAAAGAGTAACATACTATTTTTTTATCATTTTTCATTAGTACATAGCCAATTTCACATGTCCGTGTTGACCAACATGACATTTTCATCTAAAATATCACCAAATAAGTTTATATTTTTTTCAAACTTTTATTATTTTCAGGATTATGTGTGTGTCCCTGTGTACATAAGATATATATTTTTTTAAAATAAACCTTATTTTTTTGTAAATATTTTATGGTTTGTGTGTGTCCCTCAGTTTAACTTACCACCCTAACACTAACTTGTTTTATCTATAATTAATGTAATTGTATATTATAATTAATGTTGCTTTAAATGATATCACAAAGTGGAAGTGACATCATTTGAGTATTGCAACCACCAATAACAAAAGCAGGCAAGTATTAAGATTCTTTTACATTGTTTATTTGTTGCTTTTTCATGTTAGGCAGGGTCCGTCAAGCTTAACCCAACCACCCCATCACGCAAAGTAGATAGGAAAAACTGTTTTTTATTCATATTTTTTACATTATTAATGCAAATAAAATAAAATTTCAGATTGAATGCATGTTAGGTGAGGAACTTGACTACATGGGAGATCTGCGGCCATTTTGGGATGAAATTTACCACCCCGTCACAATTATCTCCAAGCCCCATACCCACATGTATCTGTTCTACACTTTCTGAGCGATGGACCGTGTACCCAATGCAAACAGAAAGGAAATTTCTTCCTTTTCAGCACAGATCTCGCAAGACGAGCTCTGAAAGGGGGAACATGGAACTTTTTTGAGGCAAGTCATTGCAAGGGGGCCCCTGACGGTGTTGGGGGAACCTTGAAAAGAACAGCGGACAACCTGGTGACCAATGGCCGTGACATATCCAATGCCCATGAGCTATATAAGGCCCTCACAGAAACATCTACAACTGTTAAGCTGTTTTATGTAGCATCCGAAGCAGTGGAGCAGGCAATGGAAAGGATGCTAGGCCAGATTCCACCAGTGTCATCCACAATGAAAACCCACCAAGTGGTCACATTCACTCCAGGAGAAATCTTTTACCGGGAAGTTAGTTGCATGTGCTCCACGCAAAAGCAGCTAGCATGTCAGTGCTTCAACACACAGCATTTCACTTTTAACAAGACAGCCCAAAAGGTGCCAACAGAAGCAACTGATTGGGAAAGCGGAAATCTAATTGGAAAGTGTTGTGTGATTAAATATGACAATGACCTTTATCCTGGGATCATCATGGATACAGATGAAACACATGGCCTTGTAAAATGTATGCACTGTGTTGGGGCCAACAGGTTCTTCTGGCCTCCAAGACATGACTTCCTGTGGTATCTCTTTGATGATATGCTTGAAATCATTCAAGCACCACAGCCTGTGACATCCCGCCACATGGAAATCCAGAAGGATGTGTGGATGCGACTCTCCCAGTCACTGTTATGATGCTCATTTCAGTTTTTCAGAGTATGAGCATGTTTCCCCTATTTTAATGTCTCCCCTCCCCCAGTTTTTAAAGTTTTAAACCAGCAGTTCATATAGAGAAACACTTTGTCCATACCACCCCATCACAGTGAACCACCCCGTCACATCACTTACCACCCCGTCACAGGGTCATTTTGTTAAAAGTTTATAGAAAGAAAATGAAATGTTTCATAAATTAATGTTGAATGATGTTCTTATTGTGTGGACTAATGAAATAAATGCAACTTTATTTGTATTTTTTAAGTGAATTTGTTTTTTCACTACAAAAAGTGAGGCCACTGAAATGTCAAAATCATTTTTCAAAATTAAAAATCTAAGAATAAAAAAAAAAAATTAAATTACAGACTCTCTATTGATGGTTTCCAAAAATTTTTTAAATCTCTTTCTTGTTTTACTACTCTAATGGCATACATATTGTCCGTAATGGGGTGGTACAAGAAAGGCGCCCTTGCCTGAAGAAAAACGATAATATTAATAAGGAGTTTGTGTCTGAGGTGGAAAAATATGTTTTTTGGAGGGTTAACATGTCTTTCATGTTGTAGTCTTTTTAAAGAAAGTTTGTTCTTAATGTTCTTAATGAATTTTGAAAATTGCAAAGTGAAAAATGGCACCCGTTTCGTATAATGACCCAAATATCGTGTCTGACTGAGGTGAAATGCTCTTTGAAAACAATGAAAACAAGCGAGAGACCACCTGCGATAGCACATGCACTGCCTGACAATACCCTAGCAACTCCTTAGTGTGGCAGGAGAGTGTGATGTGCACCCCATATTTCCGCAATTGATCTCTTCGTGTCCACACGCGGTTGTCCTTATGGGTGGAGTTAAAATATCCTGCTTGGTAGACACTGGTTCTATGGTGTCCACCATTACAGAAAGCTGCTTCCGTCAACATTTTGAGCCATGGGGGTTAAATCGCCTACAGCACTGCCAGTGGTTACATCTCAGAGTAGCCAATGGGCTTACCATTCCTTACATAGGCTACTTGGAATTAGATGTAGAGCTTTGTGGTCGGTTAGTCGAGGGATGTGGTGTTCTGGTGGTCAAGGATCCCCCTGGTGGCTTGAGCGTAGATGTTCCCGGGGTCTTGGGGATGAACATCCTCAGACGGTGTTATCAGGAGCTTTTTGGAGAACACGGCATAGCACTTTTTGGTCTGCCTGCCGTTACCCAGTTACCAAGCATCTCCCAAGCATTACAGTATTGTCAGCAAGTGAGCGCTGAGCATCTTGGTGATTATGCTGGGTGTGTAAGGGTGAGAGGACGTAGGGTTTGTCATATCTCTGGAGGTACAATTAAGTTAGTGGCAGCGACATGTTCCACCCAATACTTTGGCCGTACCATTTTGTTTGAACCCCCTGAGTCAGGCCTTCCCCAAGGGTTGTTAGCATCACCAGCTTTAGTGAAGGTAGTTGGAGGGACTGTTTATGTGCCGGTGGTAAATGTTGGCACCGCAGAAGTGATACTTCATCCTAGGACAGTGGTGGGTTACCTAAGGGAGGTTTATGTAGTTAGCCTGCCAACAGGAGTTGAGGAAGTTAACCCGGTAGTGGTTACGGTGCAGTCTTGTGGTGTTGATGAAGGGCCTTTACTTCTTCAACAGATTAGATCTCTCGATTTGGCCGGCCTGTCGGTTTCTGAACAGGACCAGGTAAGAGTCCTGTTGCAAAAATATCAGTCTGTGTTTGCTGGTCATGAGAGTGATCTAGGTTGCACCAGTCTTCTTTCTCACGACATCCCTTTGTTAGATGATGTCCCGGTGCATCAGCGTTATCGACGGATTCCCCCATCGGAATATGAGGTGGTAAAAACTCATATTAATCAATTGTTAGAGGCTGGGATAGTCAGAGAAAGCTGTAGTCCCTATGCGTCGCCCATCGTGTTGGTTAAGAAAAAGGATGGTAGTCTACATGTGTGTAGATTACCGCCATTTGAATGCCAAGATGAGGAAAGATGCATTTCCACTTCCTCGCATCGAGGAGTCCCTAGATTCAATGACGGGAGCACGTTGGTTCTCTACACTAGATCTAGCTAGTGGGTACTTGCAGGTCCCTGTTTCAGAGCAGGATAAGCCTAAGACAGCGTTTTGTACCCCCTTTGGTCTATTTGAGTGGAACCGGATGCCTTTTGGCCTCTGTAATGCACCCGGCACATTCCAGAGGTTGATGGAGCGGTTATTTGGAGACCAAAGAGGTCAGTCTTTACTCCTTTATTTAGATGATGTGGTCTTTTTTTCCTCTTCTGTAGCCCAGCACCTGGAGAGACTAGATATGGAGAAGGAGAGAGAAGGAGAGACTAAAGGTAAAGCTAGAGAAGTGTGCCTTTTTCAGACCTGAGGTTAAATATCTCGGCCATGTTATATCAGCTCGAGGTGTGGCATCAGACCCAGGTAAAATTGAGGCAGTTGCCAAGTGGCGTAGCCCCACAACGGTGTCAGAGCTACGAACATTCCTTGGGTTTGCAAGCTTTTACAGGCGATTTGTGGATGGCTTTGCTAAACTAGCAACCCCCCTGCACCGACTTGTAGCTGAGGTAGTGGGAGCTAGGCAAGGGAAACGGAAAGGGCAGAGCTTGGTCGGTCTATGGACAGAGCAATGTCAGGAAGTGTTTGAGGCATTGAAAAAGAAGCTGACCTCTGCACCAGTCCTTGCTCATGCAAATTTGGCCAAAGATTTCTTGGAGGTAGATGCTAGCCAGGGAGGATTGGGAGCAGTTCTGTCCCAGGAATTTGAAGGAAAGGTAAGACCTATAGCATACGCAAGTTGTAGTCTTAGGCCAACTGAACGAAACATGGCTAACTATAGCTCAATGAAGCTAGAGTTTTTAGCACTAAAGTGGGCCATGGCTGAGAAATTCAGAGAATACCTCTTGGGCCACAAATGCATTGTGTACACTGATAACAATCCTCTCAGTCATTTAGTTACAGCAAAACTTGGAGCGACGGAACAGCGCTGGGCTGCTGAGTTGGCTGCCTTTATTTTTGAGATAAAGTATAAGCCAGGTAAGAGAAATGGTAATGCAGATGCTCTTTCTCGTCAGGGCCCAGTTGTGCTGAGTGAGGTCCATGATCTGGCTGCAGGTACCAATGTCCCAGAAGTACTGCAACAGGCAGTGGGGAAGGGTCAGGGGTGCCAGGCAGCTGTGATGTCAGTAAGTGTGCTGCCGGGCTACTTTAATTCTGACTTGTGCTCTATGCAGGAGGCAGACCCAGTCGTTTGGATGGTGTTGAGCTTTTGGAAACAAAGTCGGCGTCCAGGGCCTGAAGAGCGGCGAAAACTTGCTCAACCCGTGCTTAACCTGCTCCAACAGTGGGAACGGTTTGTGGATCAGGAGGGCGTTCTATATCGAAGGCTTTTCCGTCCTGATGGAGGGGAAAGTTGCTATCAGTTAATTTTGCCTGAAATGTTGAAAGAAGTGTTTGAGTTGCTTCATCAGTAGCATGGACATCAAGGTGCTGAACGAACTAGTGAGTTAATTCGACAGCGATGTTATTGGCCGAAAATGTCATCTGACATAGTTCGATGGTGTCAGCAATGTGAGCGTTATCAGCTGGCCAAAGACAACCTACCAGCAGCACAAGGTTTTATGGGTCATTTGCTAGCTTCAAGGCCAAACGAGGTCCTTGCCATTGATTTCACTGTTTTAGAGCCTTCTCTTACAGGACAAGAAAATGTCCTCGTGATGACCGATGTTTTTAGTAAATTTGCAATGGCTGTCCCTACACGGGATCAGCGAGCTGAAACAGTAGCTCAGGTCTTGGTGGAGTAGTGGTTTTATAAGTTTGGAGTTCCAGGTCGTGTTCACTCTGACCAGGGCCGTAACTTTGAATCCGCTCTTATTTATCAGCTTTGTGATCTGTATCATGTGAAGAAGTCCCATACTACACCTTATCATCCAGCAGGTAATGGTCAGTGTGAGCGTTTTAATCACACTTTGTACAATCTGTTGCGAACTTTGCCTCCCTCAAGGAAACGGGATTGGGCTTCTTGTCTATCACAGGTTCTATTTTGTTATAACATTACTCCACATCATGTAACAGGGGAATCTCCATATTTGCTGATGTTTGGCCAAGAACCCCGCTTGCCAGTGGACTTCGTCCTTGGAAGAGTCCCCGAACCAATGGTGGGTAATGTACATGACTGGGTCTTGGAGCATCGCAGACGATTGCAAACTGCCTTCGATGGGGCCCGGGAGTGTTCGTGATCATCCTTTAGCCCTAGGCCAATTGGTTTATTTACGGGATCGTGCATTGAGAGGTCGACATAAGATCCAGGATTTATGGAGTTCGGTAGTATACCAGGTGATCCAGCTCCCTGGCGATGGAGGTGTGGTTTATGCCATTGCACCCATTACAGACTTGAGTAAAGTCCGGCGGGTCCATCGTTCACTTTTGAAGGTTTGCTTCCAGAAGGAGGCTCTGTCTGTTCCCAAGCCCACCGAATCAATAGAGGGTTGTGAGAACGTTGAAATAGAACAGGATGTGGATGATGTTGATTTGATGGTAGCAGTACCAGAAGCTTTGTGGGTTACACAGGGTGTAGTACCCAGGGTTTCAGAGAACTCTGTACAATCTCCATGCCAATTAAGATCTCAGCCAGCAACTGCACCTTCTAATGTTATTTCAGGAAAACAGCCAGCTGGAACCAGTGGTGAAGAAAGTGATAGGCTAACTAACCCTCAAGATAAAACTGCAGGTGCCTTTCGACGGACAAGCCGTGTTGGAGCCGGCCAACACTCAAACTTGCATCACCTTCCTTGGGCAGTAGGAGAGCTGAGAGGTAGGGTGAACCAGGAGTAGCAATTAATAGCCTTTCTGCAGTGTTTAGGCCTTGGACTTAGAGGAAAAATATTTTTGTTCATCGTCGGGACGCCGATGCAAAGTGGAGGGGTAGATTGTGGCAGGAGAGGTGATTACTCTCCTTGTTAAAATTTTAGCCAATCGGAAGACGCATTGGAGAGTATAAAAACTGCAAGGGTATGTGGTTTTGTATGCGTCATCATTGGTGGACTGTGACGTCAACACGCTATTGTTGTGTTGGAAATCGCTGGTGGATACGAGAGACGGTATGGCACTGTGCTGTGATTTCTTTTTAATTAAGGCAATTAGATGCTTACTGCATGCTCCTTTTAGTTTATTTTAGGGGGCTTGCATGCTCTGGCAATAGATTGCATTCTATCTCGCGTTAGAAGCCTGCTGTCTGTCCTTTAGTGTCCATCCCGGAAGTGCACAACGGTATGTACACTTTGCTGATATTCTTAAAATGTTATAGCACTTTAGCAAAATGAACCCTTTAATTTGTTTTATTAACGGGGGCGCAAAGGCTGAGTGTTACGCATGCCTGGGTGCTCCGCGTTCTACGCTCTACGTTCTACGTGCTACATCCGCTT
Source organism: Pangasius larnaudii (assembly GCA_037576815.1). NCBI lineage: Eukaryota > Metazoa > Chordata > Actinopteri > Siluriformes > Pangasiidae > Pangasius > Pangasius larnaudii. Next base: position 22,331,476 of record CM074918.1, on the reverse strand, counting down.
TCTCCATGCGGGTTCTACACCAGGGTTTTTGAGCGTTCTTTAAGAATGTTTCGCATGAGAGTGCATTATCTTCCGGCTTGACCTGCTGCTTTAATGCATGTTTTGCTACCTAATTGACCCGCGGATAGAGTGGGATCTCCAAGTTTAACGTGCTTGATGAATAAACGTGAATTGGCACATTGGTTTTGAAAAGTTCCGTCTGTGTTACACCTTAATAACCAGTAGCTGAGTCTTTAATGTTCTTTTTAGTGTGCCCTAATTTTCAGTACTAGTGTTGACTGTTCTACTTTTTTTTTTTTTGTTGCTATTTTTATTGTCAAGATTGTTTAATTATTTTTCTTTGTAGTTATATCTTGTTTAAGTTTCTATTCTTTTTTTTTTTAGAATTGTTTTTGATTTTCTGATTTATTTTATTTTAATGTATGTCTCTTGTGTTGGCAGGAACCGAGGCTCTTTCTGGTGCAGTGCTTCCTTCACGGGTGTCGTGCTCCTTGGGAGGTGGTTGTGTGAGTGCACTGGGTGTGTGTGTATTAATTGCAGAAAGTGAATTGTTCTATTTGAGAATAAGAGCCTGTCTGTGTCTAACTGTCATTGTTAAGAGTTGCAACCTCAGATGTTTGGGTCCCTAGTGTGGCTTTGTAACATTGCAATTCTTCAGTTGAAATAAAAGATTTTTATATGGGAACCCACTGTTTCTGACCCTGTGTGACAAACGAACCTGTGCAAGCCTTGTTGGGCTCAGTTTATTTTCTTGGGCGGTGCCCAAGTGGCGTAGTTGGAAATTTAAGGTTTTTCATCTTTTAATTATATTGATTCCAATTAGAGGTTAGTTTGGTAATAGAACTACCTCATTTACATTTGTGTTCTTCCTTCCCCCCCACTGGCGCCACATTAGCAATGGGAGTTGTGTTGGCTTTTGCTAGTTAGGATTCCACATTGTGAAGCAGTGCACAATACTACTATTATCCAACTTCATTTACGTTTTTTTATTATTATTATTTAGTGTGTTCTGGAAGCAACAGACTATTGTTCTCTGATTTTATTATTATTATTATTTAGTGTGTCGTTGAAATGGTAAAGATTTAAAGAGTTGAAGGTAGAGATATTTTACTAATTTTCGTTGATTTTTAAACAGCCAGAAATCAAACAATTCCCTCAATCTACGAATTTCATCAAAACCATCGTGTGATTCTCCTGAATCGAACCATGTCATTAGCTAAGCGATACGGTATGAGGTTTTTACGAGTTTTGAGAGTTTGTTTACAGCTACACCTTCCAGTCATTTTCCCATGCCCATGACTTTGTACTGTCTCACTGTCTGCTGTTGCGTCATTTAAACTCTCATTAATCAAACAATTCCCAGTCAATCTACATAAATTTGCATCATATTGATCAGCCATCAATATAATTATCCATATAATATGGCTATATAATTAGCGGAACCATATAATAATTATATGAGCCATATAATTAGCTAAGTGAGTTTTTAATGTTTGTTTAACTATTTTCTTCTAGCCCATTTTACTCTCGTCTTTTTTACATGGCTATAAATCGAAAATTTTTAGGTAAAACTACACGTTCGTATCAACCATCAAAACGAACATGTGGAGATTCTAAAGCAAACTATGTCATTAGCTAAGCGATTTGGTGAATATTGGTGAGTTTTTAGCTTATATTTGCCATGTCTCTATAGCGCGCTTCCCGCTTCTGACTTCTAGCAATATGGATGGGGAAAAGGGACAAATTAGTTCTTTTTCTCATACCGGCGATATGGCAGTGGAAAAGGGACATATTAGTTATTTTGTCTAATACCGGAAATATGAATAGTGAAAAGGGAAAATTAGCCCAGGGTTAAATGTAGATTCAAGATTCAAGAGGTTTATTGTCATGCACAGTGAAAACACAATGGTTTAGACCATACAATGAAATTCTTACTTTGCACGCCTCCCTAAAAAAAAATATATTATGGAATGAGTATAGAATTATTGTGTGTGTGTGTGATGCTGAAGATTTGCCATCATAACACACTCACTATCTAGTTTTTTCTGTCTTATTTTTCTGCCGAAAATGTGTCTGCTATTTTGTCCCATGATTTTCAAAATATTGAAATCAATTACACACCCTGTAGCTGTCCTAAATGTTGAGTGGAAATGTAAATGTTCTTTAGTGGTGCAAGTGGTTATTATTATAAAGCAGCTGTATCGTCTGTGAGATAAAACTGTCCCTGGGTCTGTTTATGTATGTGCTCAGACATTGGAGTACTATCTACCTGAAGGTAGTATTGAAAAAAGACTGTGGCTCGGGTGGCTACAGCTTTCTATGATCCTCAGAACCCTCCTACTGTAGATGTCTTGGAGGGAGGGAAGCCATTCGTACAACCCTCTGCAGAGCTCTGCACTCAAAAGCAGTGAAGTTCCCAAACCAACAGGTGATATTGCTGGTCAGGATGGTCAGGGGGTGTGGTTAAGTTCAAGTGCAATTTTCTCATGTCATAGGATATTAGTACTGAGAGACAATTATTTGTTTATTATTTTTTTTAGCCCTCATCCCTTACCTAAATATGAACCAATTAATTAATTTATTATTATTATTATTATTATTATTATTATTATTATTATTTTTATTTTTGCTAATATACAGAACCTACTTTTGGGAACTAGCTCTAGAATATTTGTACCATCTTCACAAAATTGGTGTCAAATGGCTCAGGAGAGTTTCTCCCACCAAACCGATCAAAAACATGTTGAGTTCTATGAAGAATATGGCAGCCACGTGGCAATCAACTCTAACAGGGCACAGGTTAATTAACTCAAACAACTGCACCTTATGACTCTTTGTATTCATTCAGAGGGTAATACACATATACACACATATACAGTCATGTGAAAAAAAATTAGGACACCCTTTTAAATATTCATGAATGATCCAATTATTGATGTTTGAGGGGTTTCTTGCATGCGCAGTCCATTTCAAATCACCCCACAGGATCTCAATAGGATTTAGATCTGGGCTTTGACTTGGCCATTCCAGAACCATTTTTTTTTACTTTTCAGCCAGTCCTTGGTGGATTTACTGGTATGTTTTTGGTCATTTCAATTCAATTCAATTCAGTTTTATTTGTATAGCGCTTTTTACAATGGCATTGTCTCAAAGCAGCTTTACACAAAC
>CM074918.1:22289218-22302113 GCA_037576815.1 Pangasius larnaudii | reverse complement strand
CCATATTTTTGTGGAACCTCTTAAAATAAAGCTGAAAGTCTATACTTTGATCACATCTTGATTGTTTTATTTCAAATCCATTGTGGCGGTGTATAAAGGCAAAAAACTCTGTCATTGACCAATATAATGAGACTGTCTGTTCACCAAGATAAACAAAAATGTAGAAATACTCAGAAAGTTATAATAACCTATTTAAGATAAAATCATACTGACTACACAGCCAGCATCTTTTGATCTAAGGCTAGGATTGTTAAATATTAGACTTCTTAGATCTAATACTAACATTCGGATTAAATGTAGAAAATATAGTCACATTTACACAGTCTGAAGCTATCTCAGATCATTACCTCATCTTATTTTTGAAGCTACCGCATCAAATGTACATTCATGCCAGCTACTGCACATAGTTTCATCAATAATCTCCCAGAGTTATTAAAATTGATTGGATCACCTTCTGACCCCACAGATCTTGATCAGGCGACTGACTGCTTAGAGTCAATGTTCTGCTACACTCTAGATAATGTAGCTCCACTTAATAATTAATTAGAAAAATAATTAGTTAGAAAAAACTAGCACCTTGGTATAACGAACACATATGCCTCTTAAAACAGACCACTGAGAAATTAGAAAGTAAATGGTGTCAAACTAAATTGCTAGTATCCCAAACAGCATCGGAGGAGAGACACCAACCCCTGTCAGCTGTCCAACTATATCACACCTCCCCTTTTATCCCCAAGATCCTAGGAAAAAACACAGCAGTTATGCTCATACCTATATAGCAATAACATATATGAAATCTATCACTCAGGATTTTGGCCTCATCATAGCACAGAGACAGCACTGGTTAAAGTGGAAATTACCTATTACTGGCCTTTGGGCAGGGTTGTGTGTCCTTGCTTCTGTTGCTTCACCTTCGTGCAGCTTTTGACACCACTGAACATACTTTTCTTCTCGATAGACCAGAAAAGTTGTTGGAGCTAAAATTATTGGTAAACATGGTATTTATTTCCACTTTGATCCAAGATGGAGGCATGGCAATAGCATGCAGCGGCCACTCCGGATCCAAAATGGTGGTATTTTTGTTTCCTATCCCAACTTTCTTTATTTTTATGGCACATGTATGTATGGATGTAATATAATGAGACTTGACACAGAGCTTCCTTCGAACTCAAACAGGTCAGAAGCTACTTCTTCAAAATGGAGATCGGGTGTTTCTGTTGGTTTAAGTGGTTGTCTTGGCATCTGGTTCTGAAAATCTGCACACTTGCCGCAGTTCTTCACCATTTGCTCAATTTCAGAACTCATACCTGGCCAGTATAGGACCTCGTGAACGCTCTGCTTGCTCTTCAGTATTCCTAAGTGGGACTGACGTATGAGCTTCAGCATATGCTCTCGCATGAAACGGGGTACCACTATACGCAGACCTTTGTAGACAACACCATCAGAAATGACAAGCTGGCTTCAAGAGTCCCAATATGGTTGCACTGCATTAAGCACATCACGCCTGTGGTCTGGCCAGCCTTGTTGGATTGTTTGTTGAAGGCAGCTGAGATCCTTCTTTGTGCAGTCCTGTAACTCTGAATATTTCTGCTCACTGACTGAAACAAAGTTAAGCATAGAGACACATTCTAAGCCCTCCATCTCTGGCTTGTTTTCAGATAACTGAGCTCTAGACAGTGTATCGGGCAGTTTTATGTCCTTTCCTCTCCTGTACTAAACAGTGAGATCATACCACTATAGGCGGAGGCACATTCTCTGTATGTGCATGGGGGTAGAGAGCAATGGCTTTTTGAAAATATCCTCCAGAGGCTTATGGTCATTGTACACTGTTACATGGTTTCCAAATATGTAAGTGTGAAACTTGACACATGCATGAACAATTGACAGCATCTCTTTCTCAATTTGAGCATAGCGCGTTTCTGTGTCTGTTAGTGACCTGGATGAGAAAGCAACCGGATGACTGTCCTGCAATAAGACAGCACCGAGGCCATTACTGCTGGCATCACAGAAATTGGAGCATAGGGACTTTGTCTTTGAGTTTGTCAAAGGCTTGTTGTTGAGCTGGTTGCCATGCAAATTCAACATCAGCTTTTAGGAGCTGTCTTAGAGGTGCATCGACTTTGAGAGGTAGGTGACAAAACCTAGGAAACGACGAACACCATCCTTGTCTTTTAGTGTTGGCATGAATTTCACAGCCTCTATTTTTGATTGCTTGATGTGGCATTTGTCGAAGTTGAGACTCAGGTTGTAGCTTGTGGCTCTCTGAATTACTTTGTGGAGGATCGCATTGTGTTCCTTTGCTGAAGGGGCTGCAATAAGAATGTCGTCCATGACACTGATTGCACCACTGATGCCCTCAAGTATTTCATCCATAATATGCTGGAATATTTCAGGTGCGCATTTGAGGCCGAAAGGAAGCCTAAGCCACCTAAATCTACCAATGGGCGTGTTGAAGGTTGTCAGAAATGATGATGCTTCTTCTAGTTCTATTTGCAGGAAGCCAGATTTTGCATCCAAGACTGAGAAGACTTTAGCACCAGGCATTGCAGAGACTACCTCTTCGATGGTGCGCATTGGGTAATGTTCCCTCTTTATGACTTTATTTAAGTCGCTTGGGTCAATGCAGATCCTTATGACTTTTGTGATGTATCCATCTTTAACCATCTCATGCTTCTCTATTATTTTTTTTTCTCAGCGCAGCTGGTTGACGGCGGACCGGGTGGACCACACCTTCCTACATCAGGATCAATTTTAATTGTGTATTTGCCCAGCAAGGTTCCAGTGGTGCAAGTCAGCTCTGGATAATCATCTAGTCCAACCAGCACATTTTCTTTTGTTGTATTCTGATTGGAACGCGTTGTGTTCTACATCAAGCTGCATCACTAAGCCTAAGGCTTCTGCTGTTGCACCACTGAGCACATTTTCTTGTGAAATGTCCACAATCTCGAGTTCTTGAATTCAGTATTCTTGAATTTAGCCAGAAGGTCAACTGCAGCTATTGGCTTCAGCTTGCGGTTAGAGTAGGACTTTAGCACTCGATTAGAGCTTTTAAGCTCACCATCATGCAGAAGTGCCTGATAATTACTTAAAGTCAATGTGTTGCATTTTGCACCAGTATTAATTCTGAATGGTACATTCTGAGACAGGATTTCAATGTCCGCTGTCCACTTATCATCACTGTTCTCATCTGTTTGCGTGAGATTTATGCTCAGCATCTCCTCATCCTCTGTTTCTGATTGCAGCTGCATACTGACTGTGTTTACTGATCTTTTGCGACAAACCGCCACCCAGTGGTTTGGTTTTGACAGTAGGAGCAGACAGAACCTTTTGCTGGACATTTTCCTTGATTCCACTTATGTTGTGGGTCTTTGCCACAACTTGAACAGTTTTTTGTTCGATTTATATGCATTTCTTTCTGCACTGATTTTGTCTGATTTTTATGGAATTGTGGTTTTAGTTTTACTGCTTGCACTTGAGATTCTTCTTCTCTGACTATTTTAACTTGCTTCTGTGACAGTTCAAACTGTTGGGCGATTTCAATTGCTTTTGGTAGCATTAAATCTTCCCCTTTGCCTAACAGTCTCTCTTGGACGCGCTTTTCTCTGACACCCGCGATTATCTCTCTCTCTCTCTCACTCTTTTGTCTCTCTCCCTCCTCTCTGCCCTTTTCCCATCCCTGCTCTAGGCAAATAGGGGCCTATTCCCCCGAAACCCATGCTTTCCTTCCCCCTTCCTCTCCCCCTGTGTCTATCTCTCTATTAGACCACTCAGCACCAGGCGTGCATCCTCAGAGTCTGGCCTCTCCCTCCTCCTCATCACAGACACATACTGTACATTCAAATGCTGTTCATAGACCTCAGTTCAGCATTCAACACAATCATTACTCAGCATCTGACTGGAAAGCTGAACCTGCTGGTCCTGAACACCTCCCTCTGCAACTGGATCCTGGACTTCCTGACTCACTACCTGAGTCAGTCAAGATTGGAAGCAGCATCTCAAAAAACTTGACACTGAGCACTTGGGGCCCCAAGGCTGTGTGCTCAGTCCATTGTTGCTCACTCTGCTGACGCACGACTGAGCAGCAATGCACAACTCAAACCACCTGATCAAGTTTGCCGATGACACGATCGGGTGGGTCTCATCAGCAAGAGTGGGCTGGTGCAGAGCCAACAACTTGTCCCTGAATGTGGACAAAACCAAAGTGTAACCCGGGTAACCCAGGCTGCTAGCAAGAGATTGTAGGTTGAAGGAAAAAGTTGAAGGAAGCTAAGAAAAGAGAAAAAAGGGAGAAAGTTCCAGGAGGACAAAAGATTAATTAAATCACTGATCTCATTTCAGTGACAGAATTCCCTAAGAGCCAGTAGTAGCAGCGCATTCATGAGCCCCGCCCACATGTCGCATTGGCGCTGCTGCCGTTTTCAGCACAAGCAGAGAGAGAAAGACGAGATTATACGAGACAGCAGCATGGAGCATTTTTCCAGAATCTCCCTGCGTTAAACATTAATCTAACGAGAAATGTGATTGAGTGCACTTGGAAAGCGGAACTTACAGAATCGATGCGTCAGCCTGAAATCGTCAGAGAGAGAGAGAGAGAGAGTGAGAGAGAGAAGAGTGAAGTGAAAATTGGAGGAGCGTAAATGGATTGTTGAAGCCTTGTGAGAATATATCATTCTGTTTTGCTCTGGTGAGTGAATTTTCATATATTAATCTAATACCATTTTGAAATAATTCGTTACAAGGCAATTTTCAGTAGGTCGCGCACATACCGCGTGCGTTGAGTTAGTTAGCACCTGAGCTAAAGCTACCGAAAAGCTGTCGAAAAGTTGTATTAATGTGTCATTTGAGACGTGCATGTATGCTTTTGTGATGGAATTGTTTGACTCAGAATTAATTATTGTGTTTGATCTTCTGCGAGAGTTACCTGTTTAGTGCCGAACGTAATCCTTTGGTGAGGAATCATCTGTGTTCGTAGGCGATTACATGTGCACAAATGGCGAGCTGCCCACGGAGTGCTTTGAAACCATCAACTGGTAGGAAAATTCCAATTTTTCTTGTTCTTTTGGACACAAAAGACTCTGATACTTTGATCTCGTTTGATTTTTTGCTTCTGAAACGGAGAGTCTTTTGAATTTGATTCACAAACTTTGATCAGTTGAGTCGTTTAATTCGTGAACCTTGTTCAGATGAAACAATTCATTGTTCTTGCGTTCTCAACTTATATTGTTGAATATACTGCTGAGTTTTGTAAGGAAAAGTGTTATCCACATTTATTTTCTGCATTAAATTGAACATCCAATTACAATTCCTTTTGCTTAATTGGGTTATTAATTAATGTTTTGTTGAAGAGTTTACTATTGTGAATTGATTTGAAGGAAACAGATACAGTATTGTTTTTTGAGAATTTATTTTGTCACATTGTGTGAAGAGCCATCAAATTGAATTGAAGCTGCTGAACTGTTGAATTCTTGGTCCTATAAGAGACAGCAGAATAATTTGTGACAATTGTTCAGATCTACTGACTACTACTAATTAATTGTTGATGAATGTGATTCTTCTACTTGAATCAGAATCAGTGTTGACTATTCACTCACCGGTAGCATCATATCCTCCCTCCAGTAGACGTTCCTGTCTTCTGATACAACTGGTCCATACTCAAAATCACTGCTGGACATGGCACATGTGTGATGTTGCATGTTACGTGCTACACAGGAAATTTGGCGAGCCAGCCAGGAGGGAGCTAATAACAGCGATTGAAGTGAAGAGTGGCATATAGTGAAATAAAGAAAAATGGATGTTGTGCAACGAGAAATCGTCAATGTGCAAAACGCAGTCATTGTTAGTGGCATCGCGCTGACTGAATTGGATCAAGTTCTAGTTCTTTTGAGGTTTGGCTCTATATGGTGCAATTTACTGATTGACGATCCGCACTCTGACTTTCATCGTAATGCAGTCGTAGAGTTCACGCACAATTCAGCCATGTGCAACCTTGAGCCCCAGCTGCCTCTAACCACCAGTACCGCCACTGCTGAGGGCTTGGAGAAACTACACGTTGTAGCAAGTGCTAATGGAAAATCCCTACAAGATGTGCTCCAACGACAGTTGAAAAAGGTGGATGGAGTGAAATCTTTAGATGATGCGGCATCTAGTACAAAGTCTGGACTAGAGTACCGACCCTTAGAGACAGGCCTCCTGACACATGCAGCCAGCACTCCCCAATGGCTGGAAAGGTGTAATTCACCCCCTGTCCTGAGCCTGAAAACCCAGTCAAAGCAACTTTAGGCGCAGTGTCACCTTGCTGTTTGAATGATGCTGATATCAGCTCTGCTGAGATTATATCTGTTAAGTTTATGTCACCCCAGAGGCTTTCAGAGGGTGGTGATGGAACACATTGTGAGAACAAGCGACTCCATTTCCCCACACAATGCCCCATTCCACTTAAAAGCTTTCTCTGGAAGGAGCCCACGCCCGACTAATGAGCCTGACTTCGTCACTTGGAAGGCAAGCGTTGACTACTTGTTGAATGATCTCTCTTCCTGAGTTACGCAGGGAGTGAACAAGACCGTTGTCTGCTAAAGCAGTTCTGCCATTGCTGCTGGGACAATGCCTTGATAGCCGACTTGCAGCTCGAAAAGAGAAAAGCAGACCCACCTCCTTTTGCTGAATTAGCAATACTTACACGTACAGCTGAGAGAAGCAAACATCAAAGGAGGAGAGAATGAGAAAGCATCTGGGTGTGAGCAAACACCCACCAACCCCACTCACACTGCGAACTGCAGTGCACCAACAGTCTGCTTATTCTTGTAACGCAGTAGAGGAGGATGTTAACGATTCCTCAACCCCTGCAACTCCCAAGCAGAAAGCCTCAAAGCAAAAAAGTAAAACTCAGTGCAATGAAATGTCTGAAGTAGGTGCTCTGAAAAAGGAGATTGCTGCTCTCCAAAGTCAGATCAGAGCCATCAAAACAGCTACTAATCAGGAAATGAGAGCGCAAGCAGGAACAAGTGAACTTCAGGAGTTGAAAGGACAGAGAGCGGAGCTTAGAGCTAATGTTGCTGCTTCTGGAGTGCAGAGAAACCAGTCAGAAAGATCCCCTCATAAGAGAGAAGATCAGAGTAAACACAGTGCCAAAGAAACCAGCAGAGAGGGAAGCAGGATCTCACGTAACGATGATTCCCTTGTCTTTCTACAACAGTCATTTGTCACTGCATCCTGTGCAGCTGTTGAATCACCTGTTGGAAGTTGAAGGGGCTAATGGACAGGCTGTTCCCTATCTGGAATATATGGAATTAACTCTGAAGTTTCCTCAGGAGTTCTTGAACAGAAGCCAAGGTTCCGACGCTGGCTCTAGTGGTTTTAGACCTGACATATGTGCCCCAAATCCTCATCGGCACCAACACTTTGGATGTCTTGTACGCTGATCATGCACAAGAGATCATGCCCAGAGTTAAATCATGCTACCACGGGTATCAAGCTGTGATCAGAGTCCTAGAAGCAAGATGACGAGCAAGTTCGTGTGTTGTGGGCCAAGTAAGAGTGAAGGGAGGCATGTCTGAAGTTGTATTGACTGGAAGTACAGTAGTTCTCTATGGATGTGTCGATATTGTCGGGCCACTATCCGAGACCTGGGCGACAGTAGAACCTTCAGCATCATCTTCCTTGCCTGGTGGACTGCTAGTCGCTAGTTGTCTGCATTCCTTTCTGCCAAAGCACAACGTCCAGATACCAGTAGTGCTGAAGAATGAGACACAGACTGATTTAATGATCCCTCCAAGAGCAGTGTTGAACGAAGTACATTGAAAGAAGAAACCCCATAAGTGCTCCCATGTTCAGAGATGTGAGCCCTTCTCAAGCTAAGATCATTCCTGATTTCGGTGATTCCCCTCTGTCGTGTGAATGGATGAAGAGGATAACAGATCTAGTGAACTCCCTGCCAGATGTATTTGCGCTGCATGATTTAGATTATGGCCACACTGATAAGGTAAAACACCGTATCAACCTCAATGACAACGTGCCCTTCAAACAGCGTGCTAGGCCTATCCATCCACAAGACGTAGATGCAGTATGGAGACACCTCAAAGAGCTCCTTGACGCTGGTGTCATCAGAGAATCGGCGTCCCCATTCGCTTCTCCGATAGCAGTAGTGAGGAAGAAGAATAATGAAGTGTGTTTGGGTATCGACTTCAGAAAGTGGAATTCCCAGACCATAAAAGACATGTATGCTCTGCTAAATTTGGAGGAAGCCTTCTCAATTCTAACTGGCTCCAAGTGGTTTTCAGTCCTTGATTTAAAATCAGGATTCTACCAGATCGAGATGGAGGAGGCAGACAAACAGAAAACGACATTTGTGTGCCCTTAAGGTTTTTTAGAATTCAACCGAATGCCACAAGGGGTCACCAATGTGCAGAGTACATTTCAACGGTTAATCAAGCGGTGCATGGGCGATCTTAACAGGAGAGAAGTGCTGGTCTTCATCTACGATTTTATCGTCTTCTCCAAGACATTAGAAGAACATGAAGCCAGATTCCTGCAAGTTATAAAGGGGTTGAAAGAATTTGGCCTCAAACTTTCTCCTAAAAAGTGCAAGTTCTTTCAAACATCCGTCCAATATCTGGGCCATATAGTATCTGAAAATGGAGTCGAGACTGATCCTGCCAAAATCGAAGCCCTCAAGACCTGGCCAAGGCCGAGAAACCTCAAAGAGCTTAAATCTTTTCTTGAGTTTGCTGGATATTACAGAAGGTTCATCCAAGATTTCTCTAAGATCACAAGACCACAACGACCTTACTGTTGGATATCCCCCTCTGCAGAAAAACCAGAGACGAGACCTGAATAAAAGCACTGAGTATTGAAATCCCAAAGAGCAGTTTGGGGACAGATTGGACCCAGGAATGACAGCAAGCTTTTGAGACCCTCATAGGAAAGCTGACTTCAGCTCCAGTCCTTGGGTTGGCCGATCCCAGGCTTCCCTATGTGCTGACCACAGATGCGAGCACCACTGGGCTTGGGGCTGCCCTTTATCAAGAACAGGAGGGCTGAATGAGAGTAATTGCCTTCTGCAGTTCTTCTGTAATTGGCCTCTGGATGACGTTGTCTCTCAAAAAGAGTGTGAGAGAATCAAGCAATTCATTCTTCACCATTTAGCAGAATCAGAACAACCGACAATTCTGCCAGCAGCGGTGAAAGCTCTCTGTGAAAGACACCAAGTGTATCAGAGCTGTGATGATTCTGACCTGTTATGCTTCCACCCTACTCTCTTCGAGTCTTTGTCCCTCAGCGTTGGTGCAGTACCCCAAGAGTTCCAGCAAGAGGATGCCCATGGACTTCCATTTCTTCCCTGAATGTCTGAAGAGGAGCTGAAGGAACTTTCTGGACTTTCTGTCACTTGAACCTGATCCTAGTAATACGAAGGATATTTCACCAGGTATGCTGTAGTGATACCCACCAGGAACCAAAAATCTGAAACCGTGGCCAAATGCTTGTGGGATAACTTTCTCATCTGTTACGGGTTTCCGGAGAAACTCCACAGTGATCAGGGGCCCGACTTCTAGTCAAAACTGATCAAAGAGCTATGCAGCATAGCAGGAATCCTTAAAGTGAGAACAACGCCTTATCATCCCTGCGGTAACACCATGGAGTGCTTTAACAGGACGCTGCTTCAGATGTTAGTGACCTTGAATGATAAAGGAAAAACCTGTTGGAAGGATTCCGTTAGTCCACGCATACAATTGCACTCGTAATGACTTGACTGGATTTTCACCATATGAGTTAATGTTCAGGAGGCGGCCCCTCACTGGCCTTCGGTTTACCTGCTAATAAGTAATCCCATTCTCACTCGAGTTATGTGAGGAATTTGAAGGATTGACTGGAGGAGAGCTACAGGATAGCAAGAGAGAATGCTGGAAAAGTAGCAGTGTGCAATAAGCGGAGGTTTGACGCACGAGTGGTCGCTTCATCCCTTGTTGGTGTTGGTGATCGAGTTATGGTGAATAATGTTAGTATTAAGCCTGAAGAAACCCCACAAGCACAGAACTCGAGCAAATCCTGTTTCAAGAGAGTCTGAGAGTGAAACCCAGAATTCTGAATCTGAAGATGACTTTACCAGTTACAGACCAGAGTACTTAACAAGTATTGAAAGCAGAATCCTTTCCAATTCTAGACATGAGAAGCAGTCCAAGAGTGGCGTGATGGCGGAAATTCCTCCTGAAATGAGAACTGCAATTAGTACAGACATTGAGCATCCTACTCAACTGATATTGCATCGGAGATGGAAGTCCATATGATGACCCTGAAAAAGGAAATTCACAGATGAAGGACCCTACAGACCCTAACCCTAACCCAAGAGATTAAGAATAATTCAAAATGTAAGGAAAAGTTGATGGAAGCTAAGAAAAGAGGAAAAAAAGGGAGAAAGTTCCAGGTGGACAAAAGATTAATTAAATCACTGATCTCAGTTCAGTAACAGACTTCCCTAAGAGCCAGTAGTAGCAGCACATTCATAAGCCCCGCCCAAATGTCACGTCGGCACTGCCGTTTTCAGCATGAGCAGAAAGAGAAAGACGAGAGAGAGAGAAGAGTGAAATGAAAATCGGAGGAGCTTAAACGGAGCAGATCCCAGAGTGTTGAAGCCCTGTGATTAATCTTTCTTGTGAGAAAATATCATTCTTATCCTTATATCATATTAATCTAATACCATTTTGAAATAATTCGTTACAAAGCAATTTTGAGTAGGCTGCGCGCATATCGCGTGCTTTGAACTAGTTAGCACGTGAGCTAAAGCTACCATGTGTAAAAGTGCTAAATGGGTCATGAGACAAGACAGAGTGATTTATGAGTGTCAGTGTGTTTATTAACTGTCAAAAAGTTGTATTAATGTGTCATTTATGTGTCAGATGTGTGTTTATGCACTTGTGATGGAAGTGTTTGAATCAGAAGTTAATTATTGTGTTTGCCTTGTGTTTTGCAAGGCTGTTTTTTTTCCCTGTGTTTCTTTCTATGAACATGATCTCCTGCGAGAGTTACCTGTTTTGTGCCAAATGTAATCCTTTGGTGAGGAATCATCTGTGTTCGTACGCGATTACATGTACACAAATTCTGAGCTGTCCAAGGACCTTTGAACTGTGCTTTGAAACCATCAACTGGTAGGAGAATTCCAATTTTTCTTGTTCTTTTGGACTCAAAAGACTCCGATACTTCGAGCTCGTTTGATTTTTTGCTTCTGAAACGGAGAGACTTTGTCTTTTGAGCTTGAACTGATCGAATGAGTGTTCAACTCTCTGAACGGAATCATTTGATTCACAAACTTTGATCAATTGAGTCATTTAATTCGCAAAACTTGTTCAAATGAATCAATTCATTGTTCTTGCTTTCTCAATTTATATCGTTGAATATACTGTTGAGTTTTGAAAGGAAAAGTGTTATCTACATTTATTTTCTGCATTTTGAGTTAAATTGAACATCCAATTGCTTAATTGGGTTATTGAATGTAATGTTTTGTTGAGTTTACTATTGTGGATTGATTTGAAGGAAACATACAGTATTGTTTTTTGAGAATTTATTTTATTGTCACATTGAAGAGTGTGAAACGTCATCAAATTGAAATGAAGCTGTTGAACTGTTGAACTGTTGAATTCTTGGTCCTATAAGAGACAGCAGAATAATTTGTGACAATTGTTCAGATCTACTGACTACTATAAATTAATTGTTGATGAATGTGATTCCTCTACTTGAAACAAATTACAAAGAGAATTTTTAAAAAAATTGATATAAATTCCTATATGAATCAGAATCAAACTGTGTTGACTATTCACTCACCGTAGAATCATTTCCTCCCTCCAGTATACTTTCCTATCTTCTGATACAACTGGCCCATACTGAAAATCACTGCTGGGCATGGCATGTGTGTAATGTCGCATGTTACGTGCTACAAAAGAGATTTCAGGAGAGCATGGAGCGACCACTCTCCACTGAATATCAAGAATCCTCTGTGGAGATCGGGTATGATCACCAGTTTCCTTGATGTTCACCTGGTGAAGAACCTCACCTGGTCCCTCAACACCAGCTCCATAACCAAGAAAGACCAGCAGCACCTCTACTTTTGGTGACAGCTGAGAAAAGCCCATCTTTCACTCCCCATCTTCACTACATTCTACAGAGGGACTATTGAGAGCATCCTGTGCAGTTGCATCACTGCTTGGTTTGGAAATTCCATGTTTTCAGATCACAACACCCTGCAGAGGACTAACCCCACACACCCCTCACACAAGCTCTTCACCCTCCTGCCATCTGGCAAAAGATACTGAAGCATTCGGGGTCTCACAGTCAGGCTGTGTAACAGTTTCTTCCCACAAGCCTTCAGACTCCTCAATACCCAGAGCAACGTTGTTTTGTTTCACTGTGTACTGTATCAGCTGTCCATGGTTGCAATGACAATGAACTTGATAACACATGATCCAAGACGGCCGTGCGGCAGTAGCTCGCAGTGGCCTCTCCGGATCCAAAATGGTGCTTTTAGTGTTTTTAGCACAATGTACATGAACACCAAAGACAACTGTGTTCATGTGTACGACCGCCAGACACTAAAACAGTACAGAAATCATGCAGCAACCAGTCTGCATGATGTATTTAACAAACTTCGCGACCTCTGCTTACTGCAACCCCAGCTACATAGACCAGGCCCCCAGTCCTCGGCATCGCCTGATGCCGGTGACCGGGAGAGAGGACATCGGAAGCGGTGTTCGAGGAAGCGGAAGCGCGGTAAGCGGGCGGGTGTCCGCGCTAGGCTAAATGCTAATCCTAGCCGGCCGGCTCTCCCGTCCATCTTTCTATCAAATGTCTGCTCCCTGGACAATAAACTGGACTACATCCAACTCCAGCGGACTACACGGCGAGAGCTCAG
>CM074918.1:22223186-22245633 GCA_037576815.1 Pangasius larnaudii | reverse complement strand
ACTCTCCTCCCTCCTCTACTTCTTCGACCAACAGTAGCCCAATTTCCACCGGCGCCCTGTAGGTCACCGGCACCGATGGCGGTCATTATTAACCTGGGCCTCGACTGATCCAGCATGAAATTCATAGTACTGACATAGTACTTGATTAAATTTGGCAATGTTTTACGCCAGATGCCCTTCCTGATGCAACCCTCTCTATTTACTTGGGCTTGGGACCGGCACAGAAGTCACTGTATTGTGACCCCCATGGCACAAAAAATGTGTGCAATTGGACAGGTGGAAATACTGTGTCTGGGCCATGGGCAGGTACATCCCCATATTGAGAAGACAGTAGCAATTGATGCCTGCCTGAGACCCAAGACCAAAAAAAGAGGTGAGACAGTTTCTGGAGCTGGCTGGCTATTATCATAGGTTTGTGCCTAATTATTCAAATTTCACTAGCCCACTGATTGACCTCATTAAAAAGTGAGCACCAGAGGAGCACACCATGATGTACATCAGCTGCAAGCTCTTGTTGCGAGACAGTAAGTACAGCACAATTGAGAAAGAGTTCCTGGCCATCAGTTGGGTGGTCCTCACTCTCTGATACTATCTGCTGGGATGAGCCTTCACCCTATGTTTGGACCACACCCCACTCTAGTGGCTTCACTTCATGAAGGATGCCAACATGCAGATCACTTATTGGTATCTGGCTCTTCAACCATTTAATTTCAAGAAAGAAAAAGAAAAGTTTATTCCCAGGCAGGATGGTGTCTGTTGATTTTAAAAGTAATGTCTGGACTGCCTCTATAGAATGTCTGTCTCTCCTCTACTCTCTTCCCTCAGCTATGCATTATCAGTAACCCTGGAGTTACATACAAATGTGGCAAAGCGGTCTAACCAGTGAGTTTTAGCCGATCAAAAGCCAGTCACACCAAATTATGACGGAACAGGCCAACCAGAAATACGAATTTAGTAAACAATTACACCGACTACGCCACCCTATTAGGCATAGGGAACCATCATTACACTATCAAAAGGAACACGGGTTCATTGTTCCCAGGTAGGAAACAGAAGAATTGGATGCAGAGATATGAAACTTCAATACTTTATTGACAATGTGAAAAAATCTATCACATAAAACAAAAAAAACATTTATTCAATTAATTAGAATAACCAAGACACAATCACACAATTTTACCATTAAAATAGAGGGAACTATCCCCACAATATCATGGTCCCAGGTTCACAATTATAAAAGAAAAAAAAAACACACAAACCATGCAAGACAAGGGGTCAAAGTTAACCCAGGGCAGATAAACCAACTTCAACCTCCTTGATTTTATATAAGAATCTGTACCAAGACACACTGCTCACTCACACAGCACACCGGTGAAGTCATGCACAACCACACAGCACGCCATGATGGAAATACCACCACCATACAGGAGGGACAGCCTAAGGCCTGCCCAGGGGGCTTGACTCCTAACACACAGGACAAAAAGGATTTATCATACATGAAAAATACAAATCAAAAATATTCAGAACAAGAAAATCAATAAAGCAGTCATTAACCCCAACAAAAGAAACCCATGCACAATTTCAATAAAAATAAACCAGCCAAGTGACCCAACTTTCATAAAACCCTCACTTATGGGGTTCAAGTAAAATATTTAGAGATGGGTTTACAAGCCTGAACATAGGGTCACAGAAAATCATCAAAAAGGAGTCCAAGTCTACCAGTTCCCCGCAAAACAATACGGCACAATGTCACACACAATCCACGTCACACAGGAAGCCCCACGAGGTAGCGCAG
The DNA here is from genome assembly GCA_037576815.1 of Pangasius larnaudii. Taxonomy (NCBI): domain Eukaryota; kingdom Metazoa; phylum Chordata; class Actinopteri; order Siluriformes; family Pangasiidae; genus Pangasius; species Pangasius larnaudii. The sequence continues at coordinate 22,243,838 of CM074918.1, read as the reverse complement.
TTAGCTTCACACCGGAAGCAAATGGAGCAAAACATGCACGGGACAACACATGCACGGGGCAACACATGCACGGGGCAACACAGCAGCACCCCTGGATACCACCCTGCAAGCCTGATTAAATATCTGGAAGACCAATCTTCAAATATGGGCAGCTCTACCTAAAAGAAGAGAAAAGCATTTTACAGTGCACCACATTAACATTAAGGACCCATACACCTACCGTCATTCTGCCGCTAGGGTTGGAATTCCTAAAATACACACCCGGAAGCCAAAGATTTTCCAACAAGTTAAATTGCTAATCCAAGGGAAAAATAGCAGACAACCTACACAGCCACAATTAATCCTGCAAAATAAAAACTATCACTATCAAATCAAGAGCATAAACCATCAGTCAGCGTTATCCAAGTAGCCGAGCAGTACATACCGTCAACGCCATGGGAGCCATGAGCAATACCGGAAATGGGCAGTCCCCAAACGATGGCGCACAACAGGCAGTGCCCCATGCCCCAGAATATATACACACACCAATCACGCAGTGAGTAAACCACGCCCTGCTCGTTACAACCATATCGGAAACAATTAATGTGCCATTTTAGTCTTAAAATATAAACCAACTGCATGACTCACTACACAATGAAATGTGTCTGCTGGTAACAAGGACATAACTTTGCCAAGTAGGAAATAGCATCAAGTGAACTCTTCTAAAAAAATGCCCATTTTATTTTTTCTCTTTTGCACCCCTCATCCAAGGCCAGGGCCTGCTATGAATGGCCATCATTCTGGCTAGTTCCCTGGCATGCCTTGCAATGATACATTTAATCCTCTCTAATTAGGTTAGAAATTATTAATGGAGGACTGTGGTGCAGACCAAAGGGTCATGCAGAGTTTAATTCTATTCTCAGATAACTTCATTTTGCCTGATGTGTTTGTTATTGCCTGAGTGCTAGATGTTTATAGGAAACAATATTCTCAATAACACATTCAGACATTCTATTTTAATGGTCAGTTTGGCCTATTAACAGTGGCTTCCACGGAGCCACATGCAATGGCTGATTCAGAGATTACATGTTTGTGTTTTTGCTCCATGGGCAAATACTGTAAATAGAGCATATACAATGTGAGAAACACAGAAGCAGTGGAATTCCTATAGAGTACTGCATCCAATGAATTGTACACATGTATGACAAAATAATGGAAGAATAGGATCACTTTTCACTGGCTCTGATTTGCAATTCTGTCAGTTGTCTACAGTTACACACCTGTCTCTGGACAAAGGAACATCATTTCATTTTTTAACCTGTGGCACTGATAGCTTAATCGACTGATTGCTGCCAGATATCTAATGAAGGGGTCCCTGGAGGTCACCATTCCTCTGAGCCACACACACATGCACTCAGAGATACACTCAATCCACTTTGTTTCAGTACATGGAGCATGTTAACCAGGGCTGCCCATGGTGCAGTCACACCTTATCCATGTACAATGGCTACCAGCTGTCTGCTTTTTATTACTAGATTTTATCTACTCCTCAAAGTATTCTCAGATATTGGAGCATTTTGATTAGAACAGAGCACAGACAGCTCAGATGGGCTCATATGTCTTAACAGCACAACTCTTTTCAGTAAAAGAGTACCCTGGCTTCACTTTGCCCTTGATTAAATGTCTAAAAAAAAATCAATGTCATTGACATTGTCACAAATCAGCTTTACAAAAATCTTTTTTTAATTAAAAAAATAATTGATAGATTTAAAATTGTCCCTATGAGCAAGCCAGAGGTGATGGTGGCAAGAAAAAAAAACTCCCTTGAGAGGAACAGGACTCAAAGGGAACCCATCCTTTTCTGGGTGACAGTGCATAGTAAAATTTTGTGTCATTACTCATCCACAGCTGTATATTATAGAGTTATGTTGTGCTATGTGTGTTGAAAGGATCATGAGTATGAGCATCCTTAATCCCTCATTGGGGAGTTAATTAGTTTTAAGTTTAAGTTTAAGTCTGTAATATCAATGTGAAGGTCTCAACTGTTCAGTGATTAGGACTTGGCAAGTACAGCCTTTAGGCTATCCAAGAAAACCCACAGAAAACTTTAAAAAATTCACAGCAAACTTTAAGCTAGATATGTGGGGCCAGCATCTGCAACAGTGAAAGAGGCTTTCAGCAGAAGTAGAGCATCAGGGTGGATCAGGCAGGTCCAGAGAGCAAGCATGTCATCAGGCAGTAGGAATAACATTTTGTGAGATTGCGAGAGAAAGAGAGAGAGAGAGAGAGTGAACACAGAGTACAAGGTATATTCTTATCCTGTAATCATTTAAGAAGATATATATGTTGTGTGCAGAGTGCTGGCAGGACTGGCTATGTCAGTGTACAGTGGATATAAAAAATCCACACACCCCTGTTAAAAGGGTTTGTGCTATAAAAAAAAAAAATGAAACCAAGATAAATCATGTCAGAACTTTTTTCCACCCTCAATGTGAAATTACAATGTATAAAAATTAAGAGAAAAACAATCAGAAACATTTTAGGGAAAAATAGGAAAAATAAACTACTTACAATAAGTTTGAGCATAAGTGTGCACACCCTTAAACTAATTGTTGAATCACTTTTTGATTATATTACACCACTCAGTCTTTTTGGCTAAGATGGCACATCTTGTCTTGGCAATGTATTCTCACTCTTTCTTGCAGAATCATCTTAGATCCATCAAATTGTGAGGGCATCTATGCACAGCCCACATCAGGTCATCCCACCGATTTTTAGTTGGATTCAGGTCTGGGCTCTCGTTAGGCCATTCAAAAACATTGATCTTCTTTTGGTTAAGCCATTCATTTGTTTATTTGGATGTATGCTTTGGGTCATTGTCACACTAAAAGGGGAAATTCCTTTTCATCTTCAGCTTCCTAGCAGACACCTGAAAGTTTTGCACTAAAATCGACTGGTATTTGTAGCTATTCATGATTCCCTCCACCTTGATAAAAGCCCCAGTTCTGAAGAAAAGCAGCCCTAAAGCATGATGCTGCCACCATCATGCTTCACCATGGGTATGGTGTTCTTTTCGTGTGCTTTTTTCTTTTTTTTTGCACCAAACGTTTCTTTTGGAATTATGGAATTATTATATCTTTTAGAATTTGTGTCATCAGACCATAACACATTTTGCAACAGTCTAGGGTCATTTAGTTGAGCTTGGATGTTTTTTTTTGTGAGAAAGGGCTTCTATTTAGCCACCCTACCCACAGCCCAGACATGTGAAGAATGTGAGAGATTTTTGTCACATGCAGAGAGTAATCAGTATTTGTCAGATATTCCTGCAGCTCCTTTAATGTTGCTGTAGGTCTCTTGGCAACCTCTCTGTTAAGTTTTTGTCGTGCCCTTTTTTTTTATTTTGGAGGGACGTCCTGTTCTTGGTGATGTCACTGTAGTGCTCCATTTTCTCCACTTGTTGTTGATGGCCTTAACGGTGTTCTGTGGTACATCTAATGTTTTGGAAATTTTTTTGTACCTCTCTCCTGATCGATACCTTTCAACAGTGGGACTCTGTACTGACTTTGTAACCTCTTTGCAGACCATACCTTCAGCAGTCAGGTGAAACCAAGAAGATGTGAAGAAAATCCTACAGAAACAGCTGGTATTTATTTGGGGTTAATCAGAATAATTTCATTGATGACAGCTGCATGATAATTACTTTTGGATGATACCCAGTTGTATCTACTTCCGAAGTATAATAATAATTCCAAACTGTCTTCTCTGCATGATTGTTTGAATGATATCAAAAGATGGATGGTGGTGAACTTCCTGCAGCTTAATGAAATAAAAAATCTGAAGTGGTAGTGTTTGGCTCCTCTGATTTAGCCAAACAATTAATTAAACATCTTGGTCTTCTATCCACTAATTTAAATATTCATGTGAAGAATCATAGTATAATCTTTTATTCAGATTTAAAATTTGACATGCAGATTAATGCTGTGGTAAAAGGCAGCTTTTTTCAACTCAGGGCCATTTCTAAAATGAAAAATGTCCTGTCTTTTAAGGATATGGAAACTGTTATTCATGCTTTTATTTCGTCTAGACTGGATTATTGTAATTCTTTATATTTGGGGCTGTCAAACAATTTATTAACACAGCTACAGTTAGTGCAAAATGCAGTGTCTAGACTCCTGACTGGCACTAGGAAGTACAGTAGCATTTCTCCTATGATAGCTTCCCTACACTGGCTCCCAGTTAAATGTAGGGTTCAATATAAAGTACTTTTAATGTTTTTTTTTAAGGGTTTACCTTTGGATTTGGATTTGCACCAGAATATATCCCTGATCTTCCAGCGCTATATCAAACGCCTAGACTTTAAGACCCACACTAAGTTTTCTTTTAAGGGTCCCAAAGTTTCTCTGTTGCAGCTCCCTGTCTCTGGAACAGCCTCCCTGTCCATATTAGATCTTGTGAGGAAACTGAATCTTTTAAATAGCTGTTGAAGATTCATCTTTACTCTGCTGCATATAATTGTTTTTAAATTTATTGTAATTTGTTGTTCATGTGTTTATTGTATATGTTTAAATGTGTTTTCATTGTAACTTTGGTCAACTCGTGTTGCTTTTAAATGTGCTATATAAATAAATTGTGCTTGATTGAATTTGAGCATTGTTTGATTCTGAACACAGCCACATCCCCGTTTATAAGGGTGTGCACACTTTTGCAACCAAGTTATTGTAAGATTTTTATTTCTACTATTTTTCCCTAAAATGTTTCTGATTGTTTTTCACTTAATTTTTATACATTGTAATTTCACATTGAGGGTGGAAAATGTTCTGTCATGATTTATCTTGGTTTCATTTTTCACATCACAAAAACCTGCCATTTTAACAGGGGTGCGAAGACTTTTAATATCCACTTTAACTTGAAGGGAGAGGCAGAAGGTAACACAGGCATAAAGCCACCCTGGGACATAAACTAGTCAGCCACTCCATCGTCAACAATAATAAAAATTGGCTTAGTTAAATTAATTGCAAACGGTCCTGCAATTATTTATATAATTATAACCATAACAATGGAGATTAGAGGACCTGCATGACAATGATTACAAAATGAATAAAGATATTTTCAAGTTTATTGTTTGTTTTATAAAAGTCTTACAGTGTTTGTGCTGTTATACAGTTTTTCTATAGACTGCTGAGCAGATGAACTTACAAGAGGCATTACCCCCACTGACACACTGGCAAACTGACTAATGCTCACTGATGAAACGTGCATACATGGGAGTCCCTGAAGACATCTGTACATTAGATGGTGGTATACATAAAGCTTCAGAACCTGAATCGCTTTATTGACCAGGTACATGTACAAATAATTTACCTTGGCACATTTGGTATACATAGATGGACAACATATAACAATGCAGATAATACAAACAGTGCATGCACCAGCAGTCCATCAATAGACTCATACAAAGAGGAGTAGTAAGGAGTGGTAAGGAACTACTACTACAGCATTTATCTTTTACCTGTATGCTGAATTGTTTTTTATTATAATTATTCCTACCTGGTATACTATAATTCTCCAACAAAAAGCTAATTCACCAGATTGATGAAAATGGAAATATAAGTTATAAATGCATCTCTGATCCTGTGCCTGTTTGCTGTGGTTGCTACGGTGATAGGAATGACTTCTTGAATGTGTGATCATTGGCCTGCAGTCCAGCAAACACTAGGCTTGCCTAGTCTTGTTTAAGCAAATAATTTGAGACAATAGCACAGGTGTACTTTTGAGAGCACAAAACCTCAAGATTATTTTGGTACAGTTTGAATTTTGATGATGTACTGAGTGACATAAGTTACTATATTAAATTTTATAACATGAAATATTTAAGGTCCACCACAAGGATGGAGAAAGTGGGGGTACTGCACTCCCAACTTTCAGGATTCCTTCAACTAATCACACATGTATACTGCTTAAAATTCCAGCACCCCAATGTAAAATGCCTTCCAACGTACCTGGTCCACTACCTAGCCATAAAATCCTTAAATCACAGCTAATAGCCAATGTCATAGAGCTCACAGAAGCTAACATGCCAGAGGGCTACCTGCTTAGTGCTAAACACATTGCATCCTTAGGTACTAACTGCATATAATTACTCAAGAGCTGCTTCAGTATCACACATCTCTGTTCCTTAAAAAAAGAGCTGTCCAACCTCATAAACTTTTGTGATCAATCTTTTATTCAAAAACACCTCAAACACCCACATCGCACACGTGGACATTACAGAAACATCCTTGGTGTTAAAAAAATAGAAAAGAACTGGCTTTTTTTTCAGGTTTTCTAGAGGTTCTCAACTGGTTTTGCTTTAGGACACAAATTTTATGTTGGACATCAATGGTTTATAATATGGAAGTAAGTGAAGAATATTAATTTAGCATATTATTATTATTATTAATATTATTATTATTATTATTATTATTATTATCATCATCATCATTAAGAAGAAGAAGAGAAGAAAAAAAGAAGGAACCGCTACAAAATATTTTGAGGGAGGGGACCACCAGTCTTGAGCGAATATTCCCAAGCAATCCATGATAGGGTGTGAAGTAGAAGTCTTAGCATAGGAATGCTTCCCGCATTCACACAATGAGCATATCAGTAGTAAAACTACCAATATAAAGAGTCCTTATTGACTGAGCTTGAAACACAAACATTTCTCAATTTCGACTCTTCAGCACTGCAGGTAGCATGAAAAGAAGGCCATGCTTCCTCCTAACCAAACAATACTCTCAGTCTACTACTACACCTGTAATTATGTTAGAGGAGGAGAGCAGCTCGGAGCCCCTAGCGGGCTGTAGTAGAACTGCAACCTACTATAAATCCATAGTAACAGCACTATGAGCTGTTACATACCCCCCTGCTCAGTGGAAGATTTGTCATAGCCAAGACAAATCTTAAGATTTTGTACATGGTAGGTATCAACATTGGTTGGATCTTTCCATTTTGCGGAAAGTTTGGCCATAAGGCGATCAAGGGGTGAGTCCGTACCCAAACTATATCTCCAACCTGAAATTGAGTCTGTTTGCGGTGCTAGTCATAGTACCATTTCTGCTTGGCTTGCACCCACTCTACATTCTCCTTCACCAGGCTGATGAGATCTTTTTGTCAATAAAGTGTGGGATAAACAGGGATGTTGGGGTCAGGTGGTTGTTGAAGAGCTCTTTCCATAGGTCCTTTGAGTTTACGTCCAAGGGCTATTTCTGCTGGTGTAAACTCTGTGCTCTCATGCCAAGCAGAATTAATGGCGAATCTGAATTCTGCTAACCATTTGTCCCACTGCCGATGTTGCTCTTCTACGTAGGATGCAATTATGGTTTTTAGGTTACGATTTACCCGCTCTGTCAGATTTGTCTACGTAAGCTGTAGTCAAATTTCTCCACTGTTTGCACATCAAGTTGAGAAGGTGCGAAGTGAATTTTTTCCCTCGATCTGATACTAGATAGGTTGGGGTTCCCCATCTGGTGAAGATCCCTTCTACAAGATTTCTAGCTATTTGAGGTGCTTTGGCTTTTCTCAAAGGAAACATTTCCACCCATTTGGAGCAGTAATCGACAGTAACAAGATGTTCATTCCTATGAGGTCAACACCTATCATGTACCCAGGTTTGACAACAGGAGTACTCTGCAAATGGCCAGACAACTTTGTCAGTGAGGGCTTGTACCTTTGACAGATATGACATTCTCTACAATATATCCACACATCAGCTCTTATGCTAGGCCAGTATACTGTGTCTAGAAGTCTAAAGAGAGTTTTTAATTTTCCTAGATGCCCGCTGAGTGGTTTGTCGTGGGCATATTGCAGAAACACTTCCTGATGAATGGATGGAATTACCAGTTGGAGTTTCTGTCCTTTCTGACCATCAGGCACACTGCGAAACAAGAAACCATTTCTTACAATATACTGAATTCGTGAAGCATCAGGGGTTGTCTTATCCCCTGCTTTGGCAATTAATTCTTGAACTTCACCGTCATTACTTTGTGATATGGCAATTTGAGTGAGGTCTACCGGCATGTTGACTTGTGGTGCAGTGGTCTTGAGAACGTTTACAACGAAAATGGTATCAGGCGAAGAATTGTGACATTGAGTTCTGGATAATACGTCCAGTACAATGTTGCACTGTCCCTTCCTGTATCTTACAGTGAAATGGAATCCTTGTAAACGTATTGTCCAGCGAATGAGGCAAGAGGAAGGCTTTGGGTGTTGGAAGGCCCATGTCAGGGCAGCATGGTCAGTGACTACTTCGAAGGGACGACCTTCAAGGTATGGTCGCTACTTCTCTACAGCCCAGACTACAGCCAAGCACTCTTTCTCTGATACTGAGTATGCCTTCTCTGTTTCCTCTGAGCAACCGGGATGCATAGGCGATGCTCTTCTCCTGATGATTCCTGTGTAAGAACAGCTCCTAAGCCAACGTCACTTGTGTCAGTCTGCACTCGGAAAGGCTTGCTAAAATCAGGTGTTATTAAGACAGGAGCTTGTACCAGATCTTACTTGATTGTGTCAAATGCATGCTGACATTGTTCTGTCCAAATCCATGTTGAATTTTTCTGCTTTAAAGCATGTAGTGGTGCATGTAGTGGGGAATAAATCGGTGGTACCAGCCTGCCAATCCTAAGTATCTTTGGACGTCCTTGATGGATTGAGGTATGGGGAATGATTTCACTGCAAAGACTTTAGATGGATCTGTTTTTACCCACTCATCTGAAACTATATGACCAAAGAATGCAAGTGATCTCTGGATGAAGTTGCATTTCTTCAGGTTAAGTGTGAGTCCGGCTTTATGGAGACATGTGAAGACTTGGTGGAGGTGTTGGAGATGTTCTGACATGGTTTTGGAATAAACGACAATGTCATCACTATATACCATGCAACATTTACCCCTCACTTCTCGGAGAACATGTTCTATTAGCCTTTGAAAAGAGGCAGCTGCATTTTTCAGGCCGAAGGGAAGACAAAGAAATTCATATAGCCCTGTGGATGTTACAAAAGCTGTCTTCTGAATGCTGTCGGACTCCATCTCTAGCTGCCAATAACCACTTTTTAGGTCCAGAGTACTGAAGACAGTGGCACCGTGTAGTGGCTCCAGGATATCCTGTATCTGGGGCATAGGGTAAGCATCTAGGTGGGTCTTGGCATTCAGTCCACGGTAATCAATACAAAGTCTAGATCCTCCATCCTTCTTTTGAACTACCACCACCGGAGAAGCCCAAGGAGATGTAGATGGTCGATGATCCCTTTGTCTAGTACATCATGTATTTGTGCTTCAATGAATTGTTGTTTTCCCATAGAGACCTTGTATGCATGTCGTCTTACCGGTACTTCATCAGTGGTAATGATGCAGTGTTTAACATGGTTGGTACGACCAATTTCCTGGGTACACACAGTAGGCCAATTAAACATCAGATTCTCCAGCTCCTTTTTTGTCTGTAGGTCTGTGTCTGCTGCCAATATAAGTTGCTGTATGTATTGACAAGTTTCATCACTGCAGACAGGTGACAAAATGGCAAGGTAAAAATGCATGGTGGGGCAGGTGTCATGATGAAGAAAGGGAAAATTTTTTACTTTCATAGCTCCTTCTGCAGTGGGCAGACTGTACTGACCTTTGTGAAAGTCTAGAACCATTCCGGTCTTTAACAGAAAATCCATTCCTAGTATGATTAGTACTGTCAGGTCAGCATCCCGCATTATGAAGAGTGTCAGCTGTACTGAATGTCTCTGCACTTCACACTTCCACTTCACCTTTCCACTAGCAGTCTGCCTTTGTCCATTGGCCAGTAGAAAGGATTGTCCTTCACTGGGTTGTTACTGCTCTTGGTGACACAACTGTTTCCAAAAGGACTCATGTCAACCATGGCGACAACAAACGTGTCCTGTAAAATAATGGGCAGGGTGATATTTTTGTAGTCATGTTGCACAGAATTTTGAAAGGATTGCACTACTTGATTGCTTGCATGTGGTGGTTTGCGCTGAGGTTCCTGAACTGTGGAGACTTTCTTCCTCTGTTCTTCCATATTAGCCTGACTCCAATATCTTTTGGATTCATCAAAATCTCTTTCTATCTGGGTTCCAAGAAAGATTCCAATTCTCCAACATCTTTGATGGTGCTGCGTAGTAAACTAGCAAGTTGTGGATTACAGTTTCTAAGGATTGCTTGAACCATTTCCTTCTCAGACATTTCTTTTCTCCACCTCAGACACAATGCACAATAGTGGAATGCAAAATCTCTGATGCTTTCTTTGGCACTTTGTTTCCTCTCCAACAATTTTCTTGCTGCAACATCATCATAGTCCTCACTTAGAAAAGTGTACATAGTTGTACATAGTGTACATAGTTGTACATATTCCTTCGTTCAGCCATCCACCAGTCCTTTGCAGTACCTTTGAGAACAGCAGAGAGTGAAGCGAGGATTTCACCATCACTCATCGTGCCAGAACTGCTTCCCACTTTCCAGCAAGGAATTGAGAGGTTCAGTAGGCTATTTGTTTTTAATGAATGGTTACAGTCATGGTGTCAGGATCAGAAATTACCCTTTGTTGATAACTGGAATATTTTCTGGGAGCATCCTAGGCTCTACCATACTGACGGCCTGTACCCAAGCAGAGTTGGAGCAGCGGTCCTCTCGGACAACATTTCCAGGACACTATGCACCATCTGACTGGTAAGTCATACCTCAGATCGCAATTATAATAGCTACTGTTCAACTCACCAGACTGATACAAGTGCACACATAGCTCGTCTTATAGAAACTGTGTCTGTTCCCCGAATAGTGAGATCAAAGAATAAATTCGCTAAAAGTTCTGGAAGTAATCTATTCACCATTAAACCTGAAAAAGGCCAAACAGGTAAACAAAAACTATTTCTAAAGTTTAGGCTTCTCAACATTAGATCCCTTACATGGAAAGCACTTATCGTTAATGAAATGATCTCAGATTATAGTCTTGATGCACTCTGCCTTACTGAAACCTGGCTTAGACCAAATGAATACGTTGGTCTGAATGAGTCTACTCCGTCAGGATATTCCTATAAGCATGAGCCCTGTCAGACTGGTCGTGGAGGTGGTGTTGCAACTATCTATAACAATTTTCTTACCATTACTCAGAAAACAGGACCCAGGTTTAACTCATTTGAAGTGCTTGTCCTCAATGTTGCACTCACTGACATACATAAAAAATCCTATATCTTGCTCTGGTCACCGTATATACTAGATATAGTATGGTCTAGTAATATACTATTACTAGACCAACTCATAATTTTAATCAAACGCTAGATTTAATTATATTACATGGAACAGATGTCACTGACATAGATATTCTCCCTCAAAGCAATGATATCACAGACCATCACCTCTTAGTGTACACTCTACTCAGCCAAATCCCTCCACGTTATCGATTCGGTAGAAATATTATTCCGACCACTAAAGACAGATTCACATGTAATCTGCCGGATCTGTCTCAATTTCTCAATAGACCCCTAAATGCAGATGATCTAGATGAAGCGACTATCAGTATAGGCACTATTTTCACCAGAACAATAGACACTGTCGCCCCCGTCCGATTAAAAAAGGTCAGAGATAAACCACCTGCACCATGGTACAATAGTTATACTCACGCCCTCAAGAGAGCAACCCGTAACCTCAAGCGAAAGTGTAGAAAAACTAAATTAGAAGTTTTTAGAATTGTGTATAAAGACAGTATGTCTAGCTATAGACAGGCTTTAAAAGCTGCTAGGGCCGAGCATCTGAGCAAACTGATAGCAATAAACAAAAACAATCCCAGATTCTTATTTAGTACAGTGGCTAGACTAACAAAACATCAGATATCTGAAGAAAGTATTCCATTACAGTTTAGTAGTGAGGACTTTATGAATTTCTTCACAGAAAAAATTTATAGTATCAGGAACAAAATACTGGATGTTCAACCTTTTCCAGCATCCTGTGATCTAGTCCAGCCTAAATGCTTTACAGGTATAGGACAGGAAGAGCTTTATAAACTTATCAGCACGGCTAATTCAACAACGTGCTTGTTAGATCCAATCCCAACTAGATTGCTGAATGATGTGATACATACAGCTGGAGAGCCTCTTCTCAATATTATTAATTCCTCATTATATTTAGGCCACGTCCCAATGTCCATTGTTAAAAGCGCTATACAAATAAAATTGAATTGAATTTAATTGAACTAAGAGGACAGACAACAAAATACTCTTCACAACGTTCAATAAATACAACAGGGTCATCCAAGGATGTGACTGAAGTGGATGGGTCATTGTTTGACTCAGGATCAATCTCCGGTGGTGGTGGAATAGGTGGAAAATGGGAATCATTTGGAACATCAGGAACATTTTCCCTAATTCCCTCACTTTCATCATCCGAATCAATATACAGGTCACTAAAGGTGTTGATTAGGTCTCTCAGAGGTTCCCTCTGTGTGGTGAATGGCTCCAAAATGGATGCAAAGTCTACATTCCCATCCCAAGCAGCTTGACTGTCCCTACTGTGCGACATAGATACTGGTTAAGGTAACAAATATACAGGCTTAATGGTCCCTGTTCGGGCACCACAATGTAACTGTTCCCCCTCTCTTTGAAAGAAGGAGCCGCTACAAAATATTTTGAGGGAGGGGACCACAAACCACTCTTAATATATTTACCTTAAACAATTTTGAATCAAGATAGAAGCTTTAAGGAAATATACTGTCTGCACACAATCCAAATAAACACCCAGATGGGGGTTTACAAAATTTTTATTGAAAAGTAGAAAATGGCATGAACAATAAGGGCAAATGATAAAAAAACAAACAAATGAAATCAGCAGGCTCAAAAACTTGTATAAACAACATAGCAAAAGGTGTGAATTATGGATGAAAGATAAACCTGCAACTTGTCCAATGTGAGACATGAATTGTCTTTTGATGAATGTCTATTGTACTTATCGTTGATGATGATGATGTTGTCGAAGATGATGATGAAGACACAAAGGTCAGTGAGAATCCAATGGTTGTCCAGTCCACCATCCACCATGTGCTTCCAGGCAAACATTATAGTCTTGAGCGAATATTCCCAAGCAGTCCACGATAGGGTGTGAAGAAGTAGTCTTAGCATAGGAATGCTTCCCGCATTCACACAAAGAGCATACTGTATCAGTAGTAAAACTACCAATATAAAGAGTCCTTATTGACTGAGCTTGAAACACAAATGTTTCTCAATCTGGACTCTTCAGCATTGCAGGTAGCATGAGAAAAAGGCCATGCTTCCTCCTAACCAAACAATACTCTCAGTCTACTACTACACCTGTAGTTAAGTTAGAGGTGGAGAGCAGCTCGGAGCCCCTAGCGGGCTGTAGTAGAAGTGCAACCTACTATAAATCCATAGTAACAGCACTATGAGCTTTTACATTGTCCAACTGAATTGCAGCAGATTTGTGCCGAGGAGCTCCCTTGTCATGTCAATTGCAGTAGGCCTTTTTGCATTTTACAGTGTGATGAGAGAGTTTATATGATGCACGAATCCTATTGCTTTCTTTTGAAAAACTTGATAGGCTTGTTTTTTCTTTTTTAATTTTGATAGTTTTGTGCTTTCTGCAGCCACAAAACCCACACACAAAACTGTGGTTTGCACAAACCAAGTTTGTCTTCTGTGCACGTAAAGCCATATTTTACGTAATCCAGGCCATATTTTCATTTACTGTGCATAGTTTTTTTCCATTCTTCTTAAGGAAGATGAAATTTCACTCCGACTATCCATGTTAGCACCAATTGTTTACAGATGAATTAGTGCCAAAATTGACAGATTTTGACTGGTTGCACAAGATGACATGACCGATTTTTTATTGGCTATAAAAACGGCTACAGGGAGGGTTCATTATTAATTAAATAATTAACTAACTAATATTTTTTTTACTTTTTTGAAACTATATCATTTTCATTTAACAATGTTTTTTTTCACAGCAGTCCATGACCCAATCATAAAGGGCCCATGACCCACTTTTGGGTCACGACCCACAAGTTGAGAAACACTGCTAGACTGTACCTACAGTAATGCCATGTAACTCTGAGGATCCAGTTGGGATAGATATACAGTACTGTGCAAAAGTCTTAGGCATGTGCAAAGAAATGCTGTATTTTTGTGCCTTCAAAAATAATGAAATTAAATGTTTCTACAATTAAAAAATACTATAAAGAGAAGTAAACAATAATAAATGAAACAAAGTCAATATTTGGTGTGACAGCCTGTTTCTTTAAAAAAAAAAAAAAAGTAGTTTCAGGTATGGTGTATGCAGTTTTATAAGGAAATGAGCTGTAAGTTTTATTGAGCATCTTGCAGAACCAGCCACAGTTCTTCTGGAGGCTTTGACTGTTGCACTTGCTTCTTATTTTTGCAGCAAAATCCAGCAGCCTTCATTGTTTTTTTGTCTGAAAAGTGGTCTCTTACATAATATGCTGCTTTCTTTACTGCCATATAAACGTTGTTCTATAACATTTAATTTTGTGCTGGGAAAACTAATGTTTGGAAATCTAAAATGTTTTTGTACTGACTCGATAATGTAGAAGTCGTAAAATACAAATATATAACAAAGTTTGTATTAAAAAAATATAGGGTGCCTAAGACCTTTGCACAGTACTGTATCTGACTGGAGACCTGCTCCACAGCTCTGCAATTGCATGGATCGTTTATTCAGAGATATGAATATAGTCACTACTTGCCTCCTCTACTGTCCCAATTGCTCCAAATGATTAGGACAAACTGGATTAGGTAATATCACACTATTGTGTGTTGTACACAATATTGTGTGTAGTTTGCATGCCAGGTTTCAACAATGTATGTGTCTGTGTCTGCATGTGTGTGTTTCACCCAATGATCTGTATTTAGGTTTTTTGGTAGGAAGCAAATCTGAGAATCTAATAAAAGCAAATGAGGATGATTTCTGCATAAACATTTTTGATAATGACACATCCTACAGTGTTTTAACAATAACTCTCAGAATAAAATCCAACCTTAGCATATGTGCCATAGGAACATAATAACACCCACTTCTGACACACACACACACTGACAAATGCACTGTCAGCACTGCGGCCATGATGGATCCCCCTCATTTTCTGAGCTGGGATCAGATAAAGCCAGCATTTGTATCTGAGCCGGCACTCTGGGACCCAGATTACACCTCAGCATCCCAGAGCAGATGTAGCTGTGGAAGTCACTCCCAGCCAAAACTTTATAAAATGTGTGCTTTCTCAACCACTACTCAGCTGCAGCCTTCAGCTTTGGGCATCATCACATCCTCATCCAAGCATATGGACTAATACGGGTAATAGAGATTTAGTGTCAGGCTGTGCCCACAGGAGAAAGTGTAACATATTGCTTTGGCTAAATGAGGGTGAACAAGGGGGAAAGTAAGGTAGCCCACCATCGGGCTAGCCTCCTTGAGACCTCCTCGATATCTGATCACCCAGAAGACAAAAGCATATGTGTATTAAAGAAATATTTCACACTGAATATTTCTCTGGGTCATAGTTATGGAAGTACAGTGGATGTCTCTGTAAATGCACACTTCCATGATTTGGTGGATAATTGGTGCAACTTTTCTTTCCCACCTCCTCTGAGGATGTTGGAGTGAGTTGCCTTTGAATTTGCACAAACTTCATGGCTTTACCCAGATTATTCACTTTTCAGCACCAATAAGTCTTATCACACACTGGCTGTTTCAGTTAGAGAAGTTTTCCTTCATACTGAAATGGACTGTCTCTACTCCCTAGCTCTCTCAAGGCACACACAATCACATCAATCACATCAATGCAGGATACAAAATACGAACCAGACTTCAAATTTGGGAATTTTGTTTGCTGAAGGTTATTATGGTAGCTGGCCCACTTCCTGCAAACCTTTATTAACATTAATGCATACAAATGAGCAGCTGATGGGAGGTGTTGTTGCCCCATTTATAGATGGTTTATATCTCACCTCCATTCCCACACTGAGTGAATTTATTTACACCTTAATGCATAATGTACATAATAATATAAAGTTATACACTTGATTAATGTCTAGTGGAATCTGTTTTTTTTTTTTGCTAGGGGGCCTTTCTTTCCCAAAGGCAGTGGTTTGGTTTATCCCACATTAGTAGTTTATCTTTTGATATGCTTTGCTTTATCCACACTGACATAAATTGGGCAAGCCTGCACACACACACACACTTATAAATCCAAATTACTCTCTTTCTCAATTCCTCTTGCTCAATCTCTTTGTTTTTGTTAAACAAATAGTTATTCGTGTTCCCACATTATTAGCAGATAATGTGGGAATTATCTCTCACAGAATGTTTATTGTTCACTGGCAAGTTCGATCAGAGTTTGCTGCAGATTTACAGATTCCAGATTTACAGATTACATAAAAAACACACTTATAAACCATCTGTTTATTCAAAATCATGAAGAATCCTAAATTTTCTGAAGTATCTATCTATCTATCTATCTATCTATCTATCTATCTAGATAGATAGATAGATAGATAGCCAGCTAGCTAGCTAGCTAGCTACACAATATGACCAAAGGTTTGTGGACACCTGACCAGGACACGCACATGTGAGCATTCCTCATACTGTTGCCACAAAGTTGGAAGTACACAATATAGGATGTCTCTGCATGCTGTAGCATTACAATTTCCCTTCCCTGAAACTAAGGGGCCCAAACATGTTCCAGCATGACAATGCCCCTGTGCACAAAGCAAGAGCTCCCTAAAGACATGGTTTGTCAACGTTGGAGTGGAAGAACTAGAGTGACCTGCACAGAGCCCTGATCTCAACCCTACTGAACACCTTTGTGGGGAATTGGAAAGCTAACTGTGCCCCAGGCCTTCTTGCTCAACATCAGTGCCTCACTAATGCTTTTGTGGTGGAATGGGCAAATCCCCACAGCCACATTCCAAAATCTAGTGGAAAGTCTTTCCAGAAAAGTAGAGGTTATTATAAGAACAAAGGTGGAGACTAAATCTGGAATGGGATGTTCAAAAAGCACATATGGTGTAATGGTCAGGTGTCCACAGCGTTTTGGCCATATTCTGTATCTCTCAGCAGAGCTCTTTATGTTCTTTATTTGGGGAATGGTTGTGAGCTTAGAAGGGCTTCAGCTGAAGGCTAGTTTGGGCTCAGATAAAAGCTGCTTGGCTCCCTGATTTATTTTTGTTTTGCCTCTATGAGCAAAGAATACATGCAATTAGATTACTGTCATCCTTAATCACTAAGCTCCACCTCAAGCATCTTTTCAGATCCAAAATAACCCATGAACACCTTGTCCTAGTTTTTAGTTTCATCGCATATACCTTGTTTTTGCAGAAATACAGAAATACATCTACATTCACCATCCACTGTCCACCATCCATTTATGCAGTTATCCAATCAGCCAATCATGTGGCAGCAGCATAATGCATAAAATCATGCAAGGGCTTTAACTGTGGCATGACTGTTGGTACCAGATGGGCTGGTTTGAGTATTTCAGAAACTGGCGATCACTAGTGTTTACACAGAATGGTGCAAAAATGCAATGGTACAATGAAAAAAAAAATGATGCAATGGGAAAAAAAAGCATCCTGTGAGGGGCTGCACACTGAAACACCTTGTTGAAGAGAGGGATCAGAGGAGAATGACCAGACCTGACTAGTTTGAGCTGACCGGAAGTCTATAGTAATTCAAGTAAGCACTCTTTACAGTTGTGGTGAGCAGAAAAGCATCTCATAAAGCACAATACATTGAACCTTGAGGTGGATGGGCTACAACAGCAGAAGACCACATTGGGTTCCACTCCTGTCAACCAAGAACAGGAATCTGAGGCTATCATGGGCACAGAGTCACTGAAACTGGACAGTTGAAGACTGGAAAAAGAACAGTTGATATTGTTTCTAATTTTCAACTGTACAATTTGGGTGAGCCTGTGCCTATGATCGCCTCAGATTCCTGTTGTTGGTTGACAGGAGTGGAACCCAGTGTGGTCTTCTGCTCTTGTAGCCCATCCACCTCAAATGTTTTGTGCATGCTGAGATGCTTTACTGCTCACCATGGTTATAAAAAGTGATTGAGTTTCTATATTCTTCCTAGCAGCTCGAACCAATCTGGCCATTTCCCTCCTACCTCTCTTATCAACAAGGCAATTTCTCCCACAGAACTGTTGCTCACTCGTTTTTTTTGTTGTTGCACCATTTAAACTCTAGACACTGTCCCATGTAGACACTGTCCCACCAGCCCATCTAGTACCAACAACCATGCCATGGTTAAAATCACATAGATCACATTTTTCCCCCATTCTGATGTTTGATGTGAACATTACCTGAAGCTCTTGCCCGGTATCTGCATTATTTTATGTATTGTGCTGCCGTCACATGATTGGTTGCTTAGAACTAAAGGCATTCTGCCATTAGTCAGGAGATTAATATGTTTTCCTAATAAAGGTGTTCCTAATAAAGTGGATGGTGAGTGTATGTCAAAAGGCAAAGTTAAGAGTAATACTGTGGGTCACTGCCTTTAATTATTTTATTTTATTTAATTTTATTATTATGATTATGATGACTTGCATATTATAACTGTAAACATGTTATTCTAAGAATATGTATTATGACCTTGTTGTGTGAAGAAGTGCTAAGACGGTGCCCTCCTATCTTGTTTAGTCTGTCTTTTTGTGGACTTGTCCCCAAAGATGTTTGTATGTTTATAGAGCAGACCAGACCAGATCCAGACCAGACCAGATACAAAACATACTCCGGAGAAATAGAAACCATTGATGATCAGACCATTATCACATATCACTTTCTTTTGTTTATTCCACCTTTTGTACACACTTAATAAATTTCCTATACTTCTACAACCTCACTATTGGCTGGTCTCCTGGTTCTGACTTCTGAAAGATTTACAACAGAATATTAATTATAATAATCACAGGGTAGCACAGTGGTGCAGCAGGTAGTGTGAGCACTGGACGCATACATCCACAGAGCTGCCCTGTGGAGAAGGGCGGACCAATTGTTTGTGTGTTTTGGTCCCCCTAAGAGGGGTCTTCCTGCTACTAAGCAGACCCTCAGTCGGTGGATCGTGGATGCCATCTGTCTAGCCTATGAGTCCTCTGATCTCCCCCCGCCCTTGGGGGTCAAGGCTCACGCTACCAGAAGCGTGGCGGTCTCCAAGGCCTTTTTGGCAGGTGTATCCATGCAGGACATCTGCAATGCTGCGGGTTGGTCCACACCCCTGACGTTTGCCAGGTTCTATGGCCTCGATATGCGAGGCTCTTCTGTTCTCTTGCCCTAGCTGTGCTCTTCCACACTAGGCAGGGATTTGTAAGTCTGGCGGCGTGGGCATACTCGTTCCCATAGCGTTTCGACGCAGCTCAAGTTCCTGAAGGGGAACGTCTTTAGGTTACGCATGTAACCGTGGTTCCCTGAGGGAACTAGACGCTGTGTCTCAGTACAATAATTCCGGCATCCCTGTGAGCGCTTGCTTCATTCCTCAGAAGCTACCGCTGTATCCACCGCTCGTGCTTTTAAGCTTCCGGGTCGCTATGTCACCCCGCCTGTGACGTCACCCCATCCACTGGACTGATTACACACGTGATTCAGAGCGTGGTCACGCTGAAGGCGTTCCCATAGCGTTTCAATGCAGCATCTTGTTCCCTCGGGGAACCATGGTTACATGCGTAACCTAGAGACGTTTCTCTGTAACATGACAAACTACATTTTTGTTTTACTAACTTCAAGAGTGACAAAAAAGAGAGGCAGGTGGGGAAATGACTGTTTATTGAGTTTATAATGTAAGTAACATTAAAAGTAAATAAAAATTGATTAAAAAATATGATGTGATCTTTGGTAAGTCTACATGGTATAAGATCAATAAAACACTTTGGAATGTACTTTTATAGGTAAATAATCAGATTCGCAGCATGGTAATGGAATCACACCACCCCATCTTTAATTATTTTCCTATAAAATCACACCATGTCATGTTTTATTACTTATGTTAATGTTTGCACTACAATAGTATATTATGTCATGTGCTACAGATATCCCACACTAATAGCACTAATGCTAATTGATAGAAGTGCTACACTCACACACACACTTACAAATCCTAGTTGCTCTTTCTTTCTCTATTCCTGTTGCTCACTCTCTTTGTTTTTGCATTCGCATCCCCTTTGCTACTCCCACCACAACAAATGCTCTTTTGTCAGGGATGATTAATGACATGTTGCAATTTCATTCATGGACTTCTTTGTGTTGGAGTTGCTGGGGTGACCAGGTATAAACAGACTGTGGTGGGGTATGGGGGTACAAACTGTATACACATACTGTATATTGGACTAGACCCGTGTATCTGCTGTAGACTGAATCGGGAGGTAATCTAAAACACATTTCTAGCCTGGCACAAAGCAGAAACAATGCACAAAGACAAAGCTTTTATCACAAAGCACCATAATGAAAAAATACAAACAGGAATATTGGGGCTTCTCTAGTATCTGGCAAGTTCTTGAAAAGTATAGTCATTTTCTTTCATACCATTGCCAGATTGTTTTTCTCCAATCTACACTATATTACCAAAAGTATTCGGTCACCCATCCAAATGATCAGAATCAGGTGTCCTAATCACTTGGCCTGGCC